>KL254861.1:13807-44245 GCA_000699545.1 Podiceps cristatus
TGCTAATGGTCAGTATGAAAACCAGGATAGCAAGTTAAATTGATTTTTCACTTGACCCACTACAGCCATTGCTATATTCTTATCCCAAAGCTAAATTTTTGTACATAAGGACTCCTGAACTTTAGGGACAGTGAAACAAAATGAAGATATAGATTTAGTATCCTAGTATCTCTTGCTATATGACCATTTAAACTAGGTATCTATGAACTACGGCATCTTTAATTTGAAGAGTTGATGATTCTCAAAGTTAAGAATCTAACTCTCAACCAAGGGTGATTAAAATACATTGTGGAGATGAGGACACAGGTTCTAGAAAGATATGACAGAACAGTTTTTATATTTAGAATGCTAAGGAAAACAAAATACTTCACCTTCAAAGGCCTGCAGACACCTTCTGTGATATGCCCAACTACTTCTTGAATATTTTCTTCCACACCTACAGTTAATGCAAACACATGGTAAGATTATGCAAATGTAATTCACTTTTCTTCAAGACTATGAAACAATAAACAAATGTAGGAGCTACTCCCCCATAAAAAGCATTATGAACTGCATGTTCTTTTCTCCACTAGTTTACACCTCCACTGAACTCCAAATCTAGCCATTAAGAAATAGCTGCACGACAAAACAGAGTCCTGGAGAGTCATTACCTTATGCTATGCAATTGCTTCCTAGCACAATATAGTGCCTGGGGATTTGAGGGAGAAGCAGCAAAGGGAGGAATAAATGATCTAACAAGAAACTATCACAGTAAGGCTCAATATTAGCACTTCATGAAACTAAACAGGAAAAGAAAAAAAAAAAGCCAGTGAAATGCTCAAGGAGCAACAGTACATATCATTTCGAAAGGCCTGAACAGTAAATACACGTGTCTGTCAGTGTTCGGTACTGACGTGCTCACGGCATTATTACAAATTAAATCACTTCTGTACCTCCACACTGCCATGTGCTACAGCATTAGCAAATGCTTCCTCCCCAGCAGCAATTGAAACTCATTTTTCACAGAACTATATACAAAAGAGAATATTGCCCTATCTTATCATGGAACACAAATGAATTGTTGCATGGCAACCGGTACTGTCATAAATCAATCAAACTGAAAGCAACAGATCTTCAAGCTCTCACTTCAGTAACAACTCAGAATAGATTTATGGAGACAGCAATACTTTAATTCTAATTTAAAACTTGTCAACAGGAGTTCATCTTCAGATGGGACCCATGCAATGAACAGTAAACAAACTGACTGTGACATGTGATAGAAATCAGGTGATCTGAAGCTACATTTTGCAGATCTTATTTCAGACTAAAAGAGATTACCTCTGAGAGTCAAAATTACAAAAGATCAGAGATCTGTGCCAATGTCCCTTTACACCAAGATACGTGACAAGCCACATAAGCAGAAACAACTAAATTCAATGTGGTGGCTGGAAGAATTTCAGCATACTAAATTGGTAAGGTAATAAAAATAGGTTTATATATTTGAGTATTGATATTGCAGAAGAAAGCAAGATTACAAACCACAAGCTGTATGGTCTGTTATGTAACGGCTGGCTCCCAAATACACCCTGACAATTTACACATTTTTTAGTAGGAACAGTCACACTTTTACTGTTCATCAATATAACAGGCACCTAGCACATATTTGCAATAGTGTATCTAGACCAGATTGACTTAACCACAAGTTCTTGGGTATGAAATTTTTAGCTGCAAAAATATACAAGTTCAAATACCAAAGGACATGGAACTGCAATCTTGACATATCACATGCTTGTGCCTTCACATGTACTTTCATGTCCAATTAGAATATTTTAGACTCAGCAAACAGTAAAAAGAAGTCTTCCAGCACAACAGGCTATATAACTGTTGCAAGTATTAGTATCACACTGACATAAAAGAATTGTGGAATAAACAATTAGAGACCCAAAACCACTTTTAGAAAACAGTTAATTACTGAAGATACGCTTCTGGCTGCCTGCGACACCACATATCATTTTACTTCGTGTGTCCTTCCATAAGGGAGAGATCTTTCTTGGACTTCATTTGGTTTCTGCTCTCCAGCTGGGTTCCTGTAACTACATGAAAAATGGGTTTCTACTGCTTCTCTTAAAACAGCATGCCTGCAATTCTCCCTTCCTTTCAAGTGCAAGATCTTTGTAAGACTGGGAGGCTCCTGTTAGCAGAACACCTAAGCTCCAAAGAAAAGAACCAGGTGCTTTACACTTGGGCAGTACAATGCAAAATAGTTAGACCTTTCTAAATGTGTTTTCAGTGCTTAAAATTTTAACATTTGTGGACAGCTTAATTCTAAACAGTTAACATTTTCAAGCTAAAATTTTAAAACTTTTTTAAAAGCTATTCTTGAATACTCAATTATAGGGTACATAGTTTATTCTTTAAAATGCCTTTTTTTTTTTTTTTTCTTAAGAGAAGGGAAGCTTTTGTGTGGCTGTGATTTACCACGTTCTCCACAGCCCTGAAATTACACAGTGCTTATAGGAGAATTTAAGCAGAAATCTGAACTCAGAACAGAGATGCCTGAATTAAAATAATAAAACCAGATCCATCTGCAAAAAGCTACTCGAGTTGAAACTGAAGTTAAAACATTTGACTGACCTATTATAGGGAAAAATCTATCCCACCTAACTTTAGACCCCCAGTTAGGTGTTTTATCTATACCAGTTGCTTGGGATCCCTCTATAGGGAATGGAAAAAGACCCCAAACAAACAGTTGTGATGGAAGTCTCCAGAAATGTTTTAACTAACTTTTGTTGGGAAGATTTGTCCTCTGGAGATGCAAATCTCTGTCATTATCTGTAACTGCAAATAAACAAGACATCCACTTTTTAAATGGCTAAGTGAAATTAAGTTAATCTCTGCTGTAGCCTGCACTACCAGGTACCTGAAGACTGTATGGAAGACTGTATGATAATACAGGGGATTCAACTTAATTTCTCAGAACTATAGACACTGAACTGATTGATTAGCCACCACCAGCTCAGGATCCTCAGGATCTGTATTTATATAAACCATATATTCTTAAGGTACTTCATAAGTATACACCTCCCATTAAAGGATTCTTTTTAAATGCAGTGATACCTCATTAATGACTATGTCGTCTTACAGATCTTGTCACAAAACCATCCTTGTCATCAAAAAATTTTTCCCAAAAACACAAAGGAATAGTTAACAGACAGCATCTCTCAGGCTTTGTTGCTCCCAGTATGAAGCTAAGGATCCCTCTTTACATTTCTTGAAAACTGCACAACAATGATGGCAAACCCATTCCTGGAGAGCTCAGGAAAACATATTTTTGCTTCAGACTGAAATATTGAATCTCTTATTTATACTAGCCTCTTACGAAAAAAGTTTTGGCCTGGTGTTTTCTTTGGAAAGATTTCCCCCAAAACATTTATATTCTCCATATCCTCAAGTACTTTACTCTGATCTATGGCTGAAATGCTCTAAATATATCTGATTATGTGGTCATAGCATCTCAGCCTGACTTCCTGCCAGAAGACCAGAGGATTTAATAGTTAAATAAAGCACTGCACGAGGTGGCGGGACAATTTCAGAACAGAACGCAGGCCTGGGCAGTAGCAGTAGCACAATCAACAGCAGAAGCAGATACAGTAACATCCTCCATGTGGCCAGCTTTTCATGAGGGTCTCTCCAGTTACAGCAGAAGCACCAGACAGTCCTCTACAAAGAGCTGCCGTGTCTTTTTCTCTACCATACCACCATCATGAGGCCTGCTTTCTTGTCCCCCTAAGATAGTGTCAGTAAATAATATTCAATTCACCCCCATAGTATGCTGTAACCATAGTTAACAACAACGTTCCTTTGGTTTGATTTACAACAGCTCCTAAACAACCTCCTTGCTCATATACCATTAATTAGGAAAGCCAATTAACACTTCCAGCAGTAAGGGAAATGAGAATCCATATTACCTTTAAATTCCAGAGTAGAACCCAATTAAGATGTATAGTCTGAAGAACTCACCAGATACAGATTAGGTGTCAGTTCTCACACCAAATTTATTACAACTGAGCGCACTAGCTTAATTTATTAAACATGTCTTTGGCTGAAGCTATGGAGGCAAATCATACTATAGCTTCTACAGGACAAAGGTCTTAAAAGTATAGGTCCAATGTACTTAAAACAGAGCAAAGGGGCTGAAGAATAAGTAGAGAAATCTGTAGTTCTGTTAGTGAAGGAGAGCTTTGACACTAAAAAGCTTCATACATCTATGAGTAGCCTACTTTGACCTCCTTTTGACCTCCTTCCTCCACTATAAACCTATAGTGATGCGCTACATGACAGAAGAAAATTCCAGTTTACTTGTAGCATAGAAAGAAGAGAATTATAGGAAGAAGGAATTATATTTTAAAAATTTACTAAACAAATGAGCAAGGCATAACAAGAGTTCTCAGCATATCAATAAGCAACCCTATGACAATGTTTCCAGAGAGGTATGTATGCATACACATTAGAGAATTTCTGAACTCTCAACTACAGTCTAAAATGTCCTTTGTAAATTTAGTATAAATCTAATATAACCACAGTAAAATGAAAAAAGTGCATTTTTAAATACTCCTCTTCGTTAAGTGCTTTCTTCTGGCAAAATGCAACCACCAGCTATTCTGAAATTATTTCTAGGAAAATCTAAACTGAGATTCTCATAACTGAAGCTCAGTCTAAGTAATTAATCATTCTTTCTGACTTATCACAGACTTGCTTTCTATCACTTCCCAATTTATGTTTTAAAATCTAATACTACCTTGAATAGTTACAAGCTTTAACATAGCCTCTAGGTGTTCTTTTTCAGAAGCTGTAGCTTGATGCAACCAGGCCAGCATGTCTCCCACATACCTAAAGAGACAGAAATTTCTGTGTAAATCAGCAGTTTATGGTGTCAGGGATTCAAAGTGTCAACAGGCAATAAAAGGCAGGGTACATTCTGCTAGTACTGTACCTCAGAGGATCGTGGGAGTGCATTTCAATAGGACGGGGAGTACCTCCCAGACCTCCTCTAGTAAGAGCATCTATGAAGCCACGGACTACAGCACTCCTCCTAGCTGTTCCAAACTCATCCAAAGTGTACCTGTTATTGAAACATGAACATGGGTCAAACAAAACAGTTCTCCTCATCACTGTTCATTAGCTCAACTTTACAGCTACACAAGTAACACTTTTTATAGTCCTAGAAATCTTGCATCAATGCTTCTCCTATGAAGCAACCAAAACCTGATTTTCTTGACTCCTCTAAACAGATACTAAAGGTAACTTTTCCTTCATCCTCCCATTCCCTTACTCCATGCAAATAAATAAATAAATGAAAAATCAGCTTTTCCATTTTTGTACAGATAAGCATGTATTGACGGGTCCAGGACTCCTGTTCACACGTACATGGTCTAGCTGACTGACAGAAGCAGCAGCTTACTGCACTGAAAGAGGCTTTCTTCCTCTTCTTCTCAGCCACCACAAGATCAGTAGCAAAAAAGTTGTTTTCATTTGATATCGGTTCACTGTTTTTAATCAAATGAGTCTTAGTTAGATATTTAATGGATGGACAATTACAGCCCAGAGTGCATAATCTCAAACGTCTGGCTGGTAGTAGAGGCGGTACCAAGAGCATACACGCAGCTCACTTTTGGAGCAGGCTACCTTCCTGCTGGGGCTGAAGCATGGCAGCAAGTGAAGGATGGAAAATGAACACTGCTAACATCCCCGTTGTATCTGCTTAGAAACAAGATTTTTGCAAGCTACAGAACACTTTTTTTTTGGGGGGGGGGCGAGGGGGGGAATTAAGCATTTTGAACAAAACACATAAATTACAAAGGAGAAAAAGAAAATACAATAGTTTATTTTTCCAATAAAATTGAAGAAATGCCAAAGAGTAAGCATGGTCTCACTTAACAATGACACCCAGCAGCTGAACAGAGATAAAAATAATAAAAAGCATGTTACTCACTGAAGTTAAATGCATACTGCATTCACAATTGAACAGATGTGGAGAACAAAATACAAAAGAAAATAATATACTGTTTCAAACATGTTCCAAGTTAAGTTCAATTGGATTTCTATTATGCTATAAAAAGTCAAAGGTATCCTTCAGTTCTGCTCTTTTCAATGTACGCTATTCCTGAGAGGGGGGAAAAAGCACACATTTTCAATCCTGAAATTTCTGTTTAAATCTTTTTCTTCATATGCTGTACTTGTTAACTCAGAGAGTAAACATATGCAATTTAAAAGGAAAAAAGAAAAGTTGATGAAAAAAGTTTCTAATAAATTACTATTTACAAAAATCATGCAATTAAAAATGGGAGAGATCTGGGATCTGATGACTACTCACAGCCCAGGAATAGCAGCACTGCAGTGAAAAATCTCAGGTGTTTGTAGATACCAGCTAAGCTTCCCCACCCCGCCCCCCCCTCAGTAAACAGCTATACAATAGATCATTAAAAATACAGCAGCAAAACAGATCTTGTGATCTTGTTATAAGTTCTGAAAACAGCATTTAATAATGGCAATTTTGTTTCAAAAGGAAAACTACTGATTTTCTTTTTCTTCTCAGTGGAACAGAGTATAACTATGACAAAATCCTGCATCTTAAACAAATACAGTAATAACTATTATTTACACTAGAAACACAGTATTTACTACTATGTTATTACATGTACTCATGTTACATTTGGATTCTTTTCAGCCCAGCTTCAGTTTTTCAAAAACCCAGTAATGAACACAGCATGGAAAGGAAGGAGGTGGAAAAAAAGCTTTGAAAAATCTGAGTGGAGGACCGAAGACAAACACTGCTTTGAGCTATGACTCCATATATTTTCTACAAAACAGTTTTCAATTTTTCTGTTAGAAACAGGAAGTGAAAACCAAACTGAAATGTTTATTTCAGATCCCTACTGACTGCAGTTCCCAAAAGTCCATCCGTGGTGCAATCATTCTGCTACCTTAAAGTTAGCAAGATATAAGTCAATCTAAAAACCCAAGAATTTGTATTTTGTTTCTAAACTCCTGACCTTCTCCATCATGCTCACTTTCATCCAATCAAATCACAATATTTATCAGATGCAAGGGCAGTGATTTGGAGGAAAAGTTTTTAGTTCACACAGCAGTGCCTATACGTGTAAAACCACTACCAACTTAAAATTACTTTCTTCTATGACCTAATTTTTACATTTTGAATTCTGTAGTTTGCTATGTACTAAAGGCATAAGAAAGTGTTGGAAAGGAATAAAGTAAACCTTGAGATTTAAAATGTAAAGCATCAGGACTGCAATTTTGACAATACTGCTGTAGCAAGTAGTTAAGCGTGATAATCTATGATGAGACACATATGGCTGCATCTTCTACAGTAATGTTTACTTTTGCCTTTTTGGCAGAAAAAAAGTTCTACCTACCAAGTTCTACCTTTGGTAATACTAGGACTGCTGTTTGTGAGACGGATGCCAGAAGAAAAATAAAATAAATCTTTTGCAGATTCATTTTAAACCAGCTAGCTGCACATTTATACAGAAGATTGGGTTTGTTTCCATAAATGTTAAGAAAGTCAAACAATGGGTTTATGACATCTGAAAGTAACATAATTTAGCAAAATACTTATTACAGAAAATACAAACTGTATCTGCAAAGAATCCAATAAAATGTTGTGAACACAGTTGCGACTGATCCTTTGCAGCTGTGAAAGAGGGCCTGGAGGACAGAATGCAAGGAAGGACTCCACAATCCCCAGCTATGGCCTGATTTCACGGTTGAACCCGTTGATCTTAAAGGTTCTTTCCAACCAAGGGATTCTATGACGTACTGCAACGTACCACATGCAACAACTGGGGACGTCAAGTGACACCATCTCTCCCTCAAATAAACTAGCAGAACTGACTGAGTATGTCAAAACGTGCACACTCTCTCATTTAAATTTTTAAGATCCACTTGCACTGTGGATTGTCCCCGTGAATTGCTCCATGGAGATTTACAAGGTCACATACCTACACCTTCGCACATTTGACACTCTTAGACAAGCCTAGCCTTTGAAAGACAGCCTAGTACTCTGCTGTCCTGGGTGCCTATGGACAAAAGTAACTTGCAATAATTGCAAAATATGATCAATGCATTAAAAAAAAAAATACTAAAAAACAAAGTAGTGTAAGTACCACGGTTTCAGGTAAGGTCACTCCAATAAAAACAGTTCTTACAGTGCCACCTCGTGGTTAACTTCTCTCTACTCCCTACCTTTCTTTTACATTAAACACTCCCTTCATCAAATTCTGAACAAAAACTAAACAGTAGTATATTTATATATATGTACCCCTACATTTTGGAGGCCCATAGGTAGTAGATTGTTTTTAATAGATTCCTGTACAACTCATAATGGAAGACTTTCTTACTGCCAGGAGTATTTCAGTACAAGCTAATTAGCCTTTATCAATTTTTTACTTTGGGAATATAAATGAGAAAATCACATGCTTTGGACAGCATTCTTTTCTCCAGAAAAAACGTACAAAAGCAGCAGAAATTCACAGTTCATTTAGATTAAAATAAAAATTCTGACATTTTACTTCAATTAGAAACCAGTAAGTTGGAAAAAGTCCAGTGACATTTACTGTACCATAATTCTGTCAAAAAGACTTCTGCAATTTAAATACGTTTGTTTTGTGGGGTTTTTTTACTAAAATCTGATACAAGATTAAATTGCCAACATCCTTGGTACTGTAATTCATGCCCATCTTTAAATCTTATAGGCTGGAAAGACATTTCTGTTTGAGATAATCGGGAACATTTACTTACTTATACAGGACAGGTCTATCTTGCAAGGCTTCCATGGCTTGCGCAAGTACTGAAGAAATGTCACATGATTCTTGCGTCAGAGTCCTGCATTCATCTATAAAATATCAACACAGATAAAAGTGCATTCTTTACACTATGATACCTTTTATAACAAGCTGCCAAACAAGAAAATGAGTCAAAAACTCAAATGTTTCAGACTTTGAATTGAAGCCTTCAGGCTATTCTCCCTGGCCTAATTCATGTTAATGTAATTAACTTCCTCCATAAGAGGTACTTTGCTGTAAAATGGATGTCCATCACAAATCTCAACAATAAAATTTAGGGAAGCTTAGTATCTGGTTGTGCCCACGTACAAATGTTAAATCGCTCAATCAGAATTCTGTCAAGCTCCTTTATAACTGTTTACCACATTTCAGGTAAACTACTAAGAAAAAAGAGAGCAAGCTGTGGTTTGGGGGGAGGGGGGAGTGTTGGTTGTGGGGTTTTTGGTTGTTGGAGGTTTTGTGGAGGTTCTTGGTTTGGTTTTGTTGGGTTTTGGTTTTTTGGGTTTGGTTTTGTGGATTTTTGTTTGTTTTTTGTTTTACTTTAATCACATTAACTACATAATCTTGAATATTCCATGCAAGAATGTGGAAATCATATAAACTAAACCAAACAGTGGCATAAAAATGATGAATTTTCATTAGGGTGAAACCACAACCATTCTTCGAGGCTTCGGCATCCGCTGAAAAATAGCTAACAAATACAGTATCGCATTGCAGCTGCTTTTTTTCACAAATCTTCCCGTCAATATCTTGGGAGAAGAGAGAAGTAATATAAAAGCATCTGCATTTTACATTATCAGGATTTTACATCCAACACTGATGCTTGGATCCAGAGTATATATGCAAAAAATTAATCATCTACTATCATTGAAAAGAGCATTCTAATAAAAAAGGTGGGTTGCTTTTTCCTTCTTTAAAAGTAATAAGCCATTCCTCACACTAAACTAGACCTTACTACCAAATTGTCAAAACCAAGAACTTCCCTGTGACCTGAAAGAAAATGAAATGCAAAACACTTAACAATTTGTTTAGACTATCAATCTGTAGCTCTTGTTCTTTGTGGAAAACCATCTGAAAATACAAATAAATAACACGGTTTTAGAAACAGAGGTGAGATAGGCCCCAAAAAGGAGAAAATCTTCTATTAACTATTTTGCTCACAAGCCTTTCACTAAGAAGGAAACCCAAAGCCTTGTTAATGAATCGTGGAAAGGGTTTTTGTTGAGTTCAATTCACATTAAGGAATTAAAGGAATCATCATAACAATATTCATAAACATAAAAGCATTCTTGGTCCTACTTTGAGTCCATCTGTAAAGTCGTTCATAAGATGTCTCTTGCAGTAAAGCCATCTGTTCCATAATTTCCAAGCTACAAGACAAAAAGATTTTATTTGCAAATACTATTTTAGGTAGTACTAGCAAAGGCACGTACAAACCAAATGAAACACACCATTATTAAAAATATAAAAAATTTTAAATATGTTACTATGTTCTTATGTGAAATATTCTGTATAGTCATAAGAAGTAAACGATGAAACCTTGCTGTAACTCCTGCTTTTAGCAAGTAAATGGTTATCTTGCACTCATTTAAGTAGCACTCACCCCGCCCTTTGCTGATTTGTCCGGAGGAGAATCTTGACATCATCGTGAATTTGCTTTACTCTTCCCAAAGCCTTGAAAAAATCCTAAATGAATTAAAAACCAAACAAAGACAGCAGTGTTTAAAGGCAGTAACTTCTCATCCAAATCTCTAGCACTCTATACTCCCCATTTCAATTCCCTATTTATGTTCCTTGCAGGTCTGCATTCCAAGTGCTGCTTTTAAAATACAGGCCCCCCTCCACCACCTCTTCATTCCACCTTATGAGCCTTAGAATATTTTTCTTTCCCATTGTATCATAACCTTCTTCCACAAAAAAAAAAAAAAAAAAAAAAGGCAGCAGCAAAGATGTGGTTTTAGCCTGTCTTTTATGTAGCATGTATGTGTTTTACATTTATTAGTTAACACTTTGGGGAGGTTTTAAAGACATTACTATGCATCCCACCATCTCCTCCCTATTAACATTAGCAACTAAAGAACAAACCAAAACATTATGAAGTACAATAATTACAGGTTAATATTCTTTGTTTTCATGTAACAGAGTAACAATTTCTAAGAAAAAACAAACATTTGCAATAGACTAGACCAAGGTTTTTCCAGGACAATCTTTCCCTGTGAATAACTCAGCAGCAGTGAGGAAAAAAACCCTAGAAGACATGGACATATGGACAAAAAAGTTATTTTGTCACTGTTTTTAGAGAACAAATGGAACTCCACTAACATTTCCAAACACATCTTATTATGAAGTCATCTTTCAAACATCATGGAGGAGACTAGTAATTCAGATATAACTCTTTGTTATGTCTTTTGTGACTTGATCACAGTTTGCCTGAGGAAAGCAGAGTTCCACTCTGGCTCAAGTCACATAAAAATATACCCATTCTAAGTGAAGTAGGACACTGATTTAACCTATTGCCTTGTATCAACTGTGTTGAAGATTGTATTTATAAAAACCCAAATAACTCTTCCTTCAGGGGGACCAAAAAAAAAAAAAAAAGCCACAACAGAAGCCCGACTAAAAATATTTTAAGCATGCTGGTCGATTTTATCATAGAGGAAAAGCACATGCATGATTTTACCGAAGTCTGCCATTTCAGTAGCACAGCTATGATCATACCTCAGTTACTTTACACATTTTTTTAGACAGATCAAAGCATCAAAAGGACTAATCCTCCTTCTGCTGCAAACCCAGCACTGCATAAACGGCACTGCGTTGCTGTCATTGCTCCCTGCAACATGTGCTTTTTAGAAACCTGAATGTTCTTTCACAGTAATAGCTTGTAGAAAAGCATACAGCAATTACTCAAGTGCACAATCATTTAACACATTCCATTTATGCTTTCATTAGCACTGTTTATGGTTATCTGTTCCACGTCTTTAATAATGCTTTAACTGCAAACAGGATGCCTGTGGAAATGAGACAGTATGTCTCAGCAGGTAGTCTCCATTTAAGTGAAGGCTTCTATGCAACTACAATAATAAAAAGCTATTAAGTGTACTCAATTCTCTCATTATTCAGTTTGTTTTTACTGCAGAACAATGTGCCTTCTTATTCAAACCATAAACATATTCAAAAACTTATTTCGGAAGGTGGCTAAAAGTGAATCAGCACCTAATACCTTCATCAACCAAATAATAATGAGGGAAAGTCTCAGCTTGTATTGTTTCAAGTCACTGAATAACTATATACACGCTTATGCAAAACGCACACACTGATGAACAAGGGCGGTACTGCATATTACTGAAGTGCTGCAAATTTCTCATTTCCTTTATTTGAGTATGATGAAGTTTTAAAACATCTTCACTGAAAATTCAGACTTCATAAAGGTCTTTTTTAGATGCAGAACCACAAGATAGCTCATTTGCCCCTTCAACTCATTACACAAATTAGAATTTAATGTTGACTTTCTTTCTTGTTACTTGAATCTTTCATTACACATTTCAAACTCATCAGAAATTCACCACTCTTAAAAGGTACATTCCTTCATAAAAAAATTAAATTACAAACTGATAATAAGATCTCATGTACAATTCAGCTAGAATGCTTCTACATTTCAGTTCAGGGCAAAGCTTTTAATGTTCACTGAGCTACCTCAGTAATTGGCTCATCCTTCGTGCCTCGAAGGAGGTTCATTTCATCCGGTGTCAGTTGGAATTTTGCTATGAATGCGTCTGCAACTTGTGCTTTCATTTCTAGTCTCTGACTGTAATAAAACAAAGTGAAGAGGACATTACCTTTTCATGCATATCTCAGATTTATTTTGCATATTCAGACTTTTGGAAATAGAATTAGCATTAGAAATCAGTCTTATTAAATTCTAATAGTACATTCTTGCATCGAACACTTGAGTTGCATCTTCACATACAATTATCTATTAAGCTTACATAAATTACTGAGTGACGACAATGTAAAGGTAACTTCGCACACTTGAAAACTAGTTAAGTTCTTTAAAAAAATATATTCCTTTAATGTTTGTATCACACGTTAACTAATCCATATACTTTCTCTTGTACAGTTGTAATGCTTGCAGTTATTTCCTTTCAAATTCATAAAAGAAAGAATGGGGTCTCAGCTCATGTTTTCAGAGCGACATAAAAAGCTGTAGCACCCAAAATGAGAAAATGATCATTTGATTAATCTTCCTTCCTGTAGAGCAGATACATTTTCTTAACAACATACAGTTGGGATACAAATTTACTAATCTTACAAGCAATCAAAATGTAATGGCTAATTCTCTTTGATTACCCTCCCTGAAATAAACACAGCAGGGACAAAATATGCAAACACAATCTCGTGGGCAGCATCTTTTTGCACAACCACTGAAGGACCCAAATAAATATAGTTTTATTTCATAAGAAGGGATTATAATTCCTGTAGCAACAGAAAATTTGTTCAAACTGTGGTTTGAGCACACAGCATTCCTGGAAATAAAGATGACTTTTTCAGGACATTGAGAAGATACTAGTTATTGTAGAAGAATAAGGCTCAATTCCTTTAAGATCATGCCAGTTTCTCGTGTAATTACTGCAAGATAAATACACTGTTATTACAGGATGATAAGACAGGCAAGTACACTTCTAATACTGAGTGCAGTAATTAAATTTCCTTGCAAAATCTAAGCTTGAAAACTTAGTTTATTTATTTACCCCTTCTCTATTATCCAACTAGTGTCTGGACTTCATTCAGCTGAAGCAACATGGAAAACTTCTGTAGACATGGATGACCTTCCCATCTGCAGTTCCACAAACTCTTATAGAGATCAATGTTTTGCAATTCTCAGCACTCTAGTATACTGAACAGCAGGAAGGAGGCGAATATAAAAATCCAAGTGTCTTAACAGTAAAATTTATGAAAATCAAAGGAAAATGCAAGCCAGTACTTAAAAATTACAGAAGACACCTAAACAAAAAGGGAAAAACAAAAACTCATATGCTTTAATACATCTTTAATTGATGTCAGGTTTCCCCAAAGTCCTGTGCAGATGTGGCTATTTTGCCTTATCACTGAGAGCTTTGCAATGCTTAAAATCAATCTATTCAATTTTCTCTAAGTAAGCTCTAAAATAGCAAATTCAGGGTTTCTATAAGGCTTAATGTTTCTCAAGGAAGGAACAAGAGTGATGGAAGATGATTTTGGCCAACTAAACAGGCAACAACAGCAGATGCATCCATGAAAAATTATAGGACTTTCCAAGCAATGTGGTGGTAGCTGATTGCAAATGAGAAAGAACAGGGAAGAAGTCTAAAAAGGGAGGGCGCACAAGTGCATACACATCTTGGAAACAAGAAAACAGGAAGAAAGGAAAGGTATTTGGAAGAGAGGAAAGTTTAAGAAGCATGATGATTTGGCAAGGAGGTGGAGTCAGTTTTCTAGCACAAGGAATGAGGCAGGCAGAGAGAGAGATTTAGTAAAGTAAATCTTTAGGAACTTTAGATACTTTAGGTACTTTAGGAAAGTACCAAAAGACTCTGGGGACAGAGTAGGGAGACATGTGAGGTGATGGGTCTGAAGGGATTGAAGCTGCCCCATCTTCTCTTTGAATAACTTTATCTAAGTCTTTTGTATTTGGGTGAGAATACGCAAGGCTATCTTCAAACCTAAACAGACCCACTGATACCCTTTTCTGACACAGAAAGTGTGTTAGGCTTCAACACAGCACAAGGAGAATGGAAGAATACCATTTTGAACACATTTAGCAAGTTTTCAGCAAGATAAATCTGAAGGCGATAAAATCTGAAGAGAGGAAGCCATGGTGTAACTTCAGCTGGAGATAGAGGAAAAAATACCAAGAGACACTGTCTACAAAGCATACTCACAAGAACTGACAGGAGGATACTAACATTAGAGTATTTCTAATTAAATATTAGGCTTGTGAGACATTTTCTGATATGTACATCATTCTCACAACACAGATGAAAGATGCATCAGGTCTGCTCTGTAGTAATATATTCCCTCATTGCAATGATGCCTGAGTCACGCTGCTTAGGCTGCCTCAGCCATCCCCGGTCTGTACTGCCGTTTCCACAGTGCCAGGACTATTGTTTATACTATCATGTAGTGAATCAGATCAGGGAACAAATCCGTCAGGAAACAAACAAAAAAAAGTTTTAATTTTATTTACATTTGGGGGCAAAGGTTGTATGTATTCTCTAATTCAGTTTACCACAGTACTAAGTTCTGTACAGGCACACCACCTGTACTAAGGGCTGTGACAGAACAGCGAGCTGCCAGAAGCAAGGGGGCCAGGACTACTTAATTCATTGTTGCTATGAAACTGCTCATGAAAACTACACTTCAGAACTCTTCTGGAGTATAAAAAGAGGTCATTTCAATAGTCAGTTACAACAAATTATAATAACACAAAAATATTAAGACCCTCCCCTCTCAAACCCTCGAAAAACCTAGAGGCATATGACATAACTACTCAAATTGAAAATCGGGCGAGAGCACTTAAAATTTCATCTAATGACGGTGCTTCCAACAGCGCATTCATGTTCCACGCCACAGCACTGAGGAAGTCTAATCCATCAATGTCACCATCATTGGATTTGGTTGAAGCAACAATGAAATTTAGTGAATTAACTTTATTTCACAGTTGCTTCAAGTCTCTCCTCTTGTGATGGAAATTTCAGTTTAATATAAAACCACAAAGCTGGAAAGACTTACACTAGATTTAGAGGTAGGAAAGAGACTGGAGAAAGCAAATGCAACACCTTCTTTGGTCTCAACTGAAACACATGTCCCACAAACACAGGAGCAGATGAGATGCTGAGAAACTTTTCTGTTCTTTGAACCTGTGCATCTCCTCACTGCATAAACTATTAAGTGCTCTTACAGAAGATGTCCACTTACTATTGCCTCCTGTTCTTCACATTTTTTGATTATACACTTTCATCCAGCTGGGGGCAAGGGGAACTCTGTTTTTAAGAACTGCAATAGACCAGGCAAAACTTTTTTTTTTTTTTTTTTTTTTTTTTTAAGAAGTTCGCTATGCAGATTTGTTGGAACTAGGGTTGTAGACTTTCATAGAACAAAGAGCAGAGTCAGGAACTGTACAAACAGCATGCTCAGATCACGCTGGAATTCTGTGCACCCTTCACTCCTGGGGATATAAAAACGAACAATGGCAGAAGACCTCACTACTCAACCTCTCCCCTCCTACAAGTCCTCACTCTGCACAGTCCTCCCTCTGTTCTTTTTTCCCTGGTAAAGAGAACAAGGCTCAATCAAACATCCTCTTTAAAGCTATTTCCATCCCTGGCTGTGTCTTTGGCTAACACCTGCTGTAACTGCTCACTGACTCACTCTGCACTCTCCCAGTAATTAACTTCTATGAAACGGTGTCGATGTATTATAGTGTAGCGCACCAGCAAGTTAAAAGTTCCAGGATGTAAACACAAAAGAACAGCCTCAAGGTGGCAGCAATGTTTCACCTATTTTTTCTCAAGATAGGGATTCCGAAGTGGTGAGAAACATCAATCCTAAACGTAAAAGCATGTGCCTCAATTGTGAAGAAGCTATTTCTTTTCTTCTCTTGACAAAGAACATGGGATTTCAACAAGCTATCAGCTTCAAAACCCCGGTTAGCCACCTCTGCTTGTGCTGGCTATGAAAGTCGCCTTGGTTATCAATCTGCATGACAGAGATCCTGCATCCTACATGACGGATCAGAAACAAGACGAAGTGCTATGTACCCTTGACTTCTACATGGCAGCATACAGAATTAATGAGATCAATACAGTCACATGGGTACTTATTTTTTTTACATATAAATATATTTCCTCAAACATAAGCTAACACATATTTACCTAGAATTTAATCAATCTTCTTAAAGTAGGGAAATGGATTAAAATATCACTCAGGTTAATTATAGTTATTAGACTGCGTTAAGTGCTACACAAAACGCAATGCAAGTAACAACAAAGGCAAGAGTAAAGCCATCTCGCATATAACTCTGAGTAACTGGTACCTCTGCAGACACTTGGACATTTCAAGACCCACTGGTCTTTCTGTAAACGTAATAATTTCTGAATTGTGTTCTAAGCAAGTGTAGTACAGCAGAGAAAAGGCCACATTGTGCTGTTATCCCAAAGCTTTTTTTCTACTTCTTTTACAAAAAAGTTATCCCTGCATAAAGGAACAAAACTAACAGATCATGGGAACACTGCACTGATGCAAAGGGAAAGTGCCAAGCACTGGTAGACTTTGGAGCCTGGGCGGGGGACAGGACTCCAACAAAGAGCGATTTCCCCAGTTTTAATCGTTACCAGGGAAACAGAATTCTTTTGCAACAGAACTCAAAAGGCTGGGAAAACTATGTACTTCATGCACTTTTCCCTTGAACCAAATACAAATGCGCACTGTTTGTTAAGATTATCACCTAGACAGCTCAAAAAATGAGGTGGAGGAGAAACGGGCTTTTCCAAAGTTTAATTTAATCTTGCCACCAAATACAGCATAAAAATCTGCTATCTTCCTTTACCTAAAACAAGTCACAGCAGCACGTTCTGAAATTACTTTCAATTTGTGGTACGGAGGATTCAACACATTTTTAAAGCCTCAAAAAGATGGTTGTTATTTCTTTATGAGTTAGAAATGCTCCATCTCTAACAGACACGTATAAATGCTTTTCAGCAGCAGCTGGAAAAAATGTTTTTCTGTGATGTTTTTTGTGTAAGGCAAATATAAAAGACTATATAACAAAACATCTGCACACAAGTTAAGTGTTAGGAAACCATTCTTAAGAATAAGAACCAGGTGCAAAAATGCATTTGTAAACGCTGAGAACAAATGTTTCTATTCTACATTTTGTCTGTCAAACGTATCTTTTATTAAAGAACTGAAATACTGTGAGAAGGCATTCAGTGACCAATTCCACCATAGAACGTAAGTATAAAATTTTCTCCTTAATTAAAAAAAAAATAGGAAGGCACAGAAAATCATAGTGAATTGTCTAACATTCCCAGGACACAGGAAAATAGAGTAATATTATAGAAGGCTTTAGTGAGACCTCATCTGGAAAACAGATCACAATCCTGATCATCTGTGTTTGAGAACAATGGAATCCCATTAGACTAGAGCTAGCATCATGGGAATAGAGAACCTAATTTATGAGAGGAGATAAAGGAAGCTCTTAAGATAAAGGACAAGATGAGAAAACAGCCAATTTATATCCAAGAATTAGGCTGGAAATTAGGGAAAGGCTTTTACTGGAAAGAACGAGCTTTTGAGATAAGTGTTCCAAGAACAGGAACACGTACAAAATGCAAAAATAATTAACCAGTTATATGTTGAACAGTTGATGACTTTACTGAAGTCATCAAGCAAACGATAGCTGGCAGCAGAAGAGTGGACTTGAACTTCGAAGCTTTCACCCATCTGTAATCCCTGTCTAAAGACAGCTAGCCTGCAATGCTGCAGCCTTGCCATATAATACATTCTGCTCTAAAAATGATTAGGTCAAAATCAAAAAGGCAAAATCAAAATATTAGCAACAGAAGATACTACCCGCACTGAAATGATTTAAATCTTGCCAGATTACTAAACTCTAGAAGAAAACACCTTATATGCTGTAAAGACATTCATAGAATTTAATGATTTTTCTACTTACATACCAATCAGGCTTCCTATAAATATCATTGGTATGTATCTACAGAACAGTCTGGGTAAGCAATTTTCAAATGCAAAACTTCACAGCAATTATATGATATATATACCTACTGGGTAAATCACTGTTTAGCAATGGTTAAGACACAAGATATAGTTTCTGTTTGCAAGTTAGAAACCAAGTTAAAAAGAAGCGTATTTCCAGTAAATACTTTCCCATCTTGTAGAGGTGAGCTAGTTGATACTATTGTACCAAACAGACTGATACCTTCAGCATATCCTTTATACAATCGGGTATAAAGATATTTGCAAGGGGACTGCTTAGTCTAGCTTCAAATTTGGCATCAAATTAAAAAATGTTGCCAAAGGCATGAAAGTAGCACATGGTTCTCTACATCCACCTAGACTAAGATCAAAACAAATGAGTTTAACCAGTAGCAAAAGGAGAATTAAATCAGATAGTAGGAAAACAATAAAAAACCCAAATCAATTTCAGATTAGACAAACATTGGTCAGGAATGGTATCATGCAACCAATTCTGCACTTCTGATGAATGTTTCTCAACCTGTAAGATCGTATCTCATTTCATATTGATCAAGAGCACTTCATGCCTCAAGAGTACATGGTTGCCAGGTAGAAAAGCTAGCAGAAAACGGCTTTGCACTTTCTCTGCTGGTCATGACTAGAATGGGACAAATTAGTTGTTGTGTGGGTTTTTTGGTTTTTCGTTGTTTTGGGTGTGTTTTTTTTTTTTGTTTTTTCCCATCAGGTACACTTTAGCTGTTTTGATTCCTGTGCTATGCCCTGTTACCTATACTTTACTTTGTTACAAATCAGGAAAGAAAACCGGCCTCAGAATTTCAAGCCTTGACCCTCCCTCACATTGAATTAAGATTCAATTTAGGCAATCACTGCTTTATCTCATGAAGCATATTCACAGAAATAAATGTAATTACAGGTTTCAAAAGGGCAAGATATGAAATACACCTCATCAGTGCAAACCACGAGGTCATCGCTTTCCTCGGCATACACTGGTAAAAGCAAACCTCTCCAACCTGCTACAAATACTGCTGAGCTGCCTGTATCATTTCCAAATTGACTATGATGAAAAAGGTATTTCTTAAAAAAGAAAATTTAAAAAGCACCACCAAGAGACAAGCACGAGAGAGCTGGAGTGCAGCACTACTGCAGCAGCAGATGGTCACTAAGAAACAAGTTTTCTACGACTTTTTGACCTTGTATCGAACACAGAGGTGACAGTCATTCACTGAACTCCAAGAACCGTGTTTGCTGAATTTAAATAAAGAGCAAGTCTGAATGTAATTTAATTAAAATAAACTGAACTACACACTGCTGCTTTCCAAAATATGTTTGGGAATCATATTGAACTGTATTTTTAACAATTCTAGTGCTACAGAAACTCATTTTCCAGACTAAACATAACTAATAAGGACTCTGACAACAAAGCAAACATTTTGCTGTTTAAGAATACAATAAATTGAAACTAGCAAAACAAGATAATGTGTAAAGTTGTTGTAATGCATAATTTCCATGGAAGCTCTGAAACTTTAGCCTGACTCAAAAAATATCTGTTCAAGCCATTTGCATTGTCATTTTTTCATACAGTTTTCAGAGTATGGTCTTCTCTACCTCCAGAAAACTACTTCTGACTCACTGGTTTTCTTTTTCTGCAGGCTTATTCTCTGTGATCTCCCTTAGCATATGCATACACTCAACCGCTCTTATTTAATTTTATAAGAAATAATATTGTAACTATTACCTTCTGGTCTCTTTCTTCAATTGTTAGATCCACAACTGTCATTTGTGGCTAACCTCAAAAACAATCTTGCACAATACCTTACCATTAAGTGGCTGGTAGAACTACTATGAAGCCAGGCTTCTGGCATTCTGCATGCAGTATTTTGGAACTGAACTGTTATTTCTCTGTTTTGGGAACCCTACTGAGCTCCAGGACACCTGTTCCCAAAGCAAGTGGAAGCAGTTTAGTATTGCAAGTAGGTTTTCAGCTTCACACAAAGAAAAAAAGAACAAAACTCAACAAGCTTCCTGTGACTTGTCGGTTCTCTTATTAAAATTTCACTTCAAGCAGACCATGTTTCTGTCAGGCTATTAGTAATGGCAATAAATAAACCCACATCTTTTAAAATGCAGCAGTTGTTTGAAAACAAACTAACCTCCTCATTACTATACATAAAAAGCCTTATGTAACCTGAAAGCGATATTAGTGTGCTCAAGTAAATGTAGAGAAATCTAGTGAAGACACTATAGTGGAAGTAGATTTTTAACAATTCACAGAATTTGTCTAAATTAACTATAGCAGTTTTTCTTTTAATCAAAGTTTGTTATGAAACACATTAAAACAAACATTCTGTTTAAGACTCTACATTACTGAACAACAATAAATTGACCTTATGTTGTGAAGAGATAGGTTGAATGGTTTGGACTACTTTATTTCATACTACATGGCTCTAGTAAGTTCTGGTAAGTCTCAATTTTAAGGACAGTAGAGGTAAAAACCCCCTAGTTCCTATGTTAACCAGACTCCATAATTTAAATAATGTGAAGGACGACTGTTCTGCTTGTACAGTACAGTTATTTTAGCTAGTCTTTACAGAGAAAATCAATTCAGAACAAGCAACCTAATTGACCAAACAAATGTACCGACTCTGACATATTCACAAATATAAAAATGCAATTGTATTAATGGAAGATTACTTTTTTTAATTTGATATTTAAGTAACATGGTCTATTTAGCATCTATGCCAAATAAGGTTCAAAACTCACAAAGTAAGTTACAAGAAAAACAATACTGCAAAGCAGAAACCTGAGAATGCAGAAGTTTTGACTTGAAATCTGAGATGAACTTGAGTTAAACATCTTTCTTTCCCATCTATTTAACCCAATGTCTTAGATTACACGTGTTACCAACATAGGAAGTCCCAAATAGCTCATCAGGATTACCTACAGGATACTGCAGGTGGACCACTATACCTTCAAACCACAAATCAGAGAGACTACGGGTTCGGGTAAGAAGCACAGGAATTTGAAAATCATCTTGAATTACATCTAATTATATAGGTGGTAATACAATGCAAAAAATCCTTAGAGAGTATAACAAACTAAGTACCCACGTAGAACCACTGATACAGCCAATACTTTGCAAGTATTGCAGAAGAGAAAGAAAACATGCAAGGACAAAAGCATGAACAAGCGTTCTTACTTAAAACGTTCATCCTCATACTCAGGTTCTTGTGGCCACTCTGCACCTTTGGGAAACTTTATTCTTCCCTGCTACCATGCAGTTCTTGATTAAAAAAAACCAAACAAAAAAACTCAACACACCATGCAGGTTCAAATGCCACATATGAAAAAATTTCTCAAGAGACATTTATGTTTGCAAGGTCAAAAAATGTTGCAATCTAAGAAAATAGTTCACTTACTGTTTCAGTCTTCCCTTTATTTGCTTTGTATAGCTAGGGGATTAAAAAGACGATGGCTATTGACTTTTCTCTCTCTGTTTCTGAAGTGAGCATTCTGTTCTTTAACTGCAGTTTGCTTTAAACTCGATACTAATTATTAACATCTTTTGACAAAATCTACTTTTCACAACAGCTGACCAGGCATGAAGAGGGTTTACCAAAGCCAAAGGTTCCACCTGTCATTTACTGAAAACAGTCTTAAGACTACTACAGAAAGAAAACTAGAGGTCTTTGATCAAACCCAGACCTAACATGCATCCTTAGAAAACAAAGAGAAGTAAATAAAAAGCTGTGAAATACTCAGATATTTGCCCAAGTAACTTTCCATCTTCATCATATTATCCAAGTGAAGACAGCAGCCCATTTTCCCTAAGATTTCAAATATAAAAATGAAATATTTTTTTAAAATATAAATCCCTTATTACTGTAAATGCACAAAATGAATCTAAAAGTTTACTGTCCCTTCAGTTTTAGAAGATTGAATCCAATCATAACATTTTCCTTCTACAAGAAAATGGTCAGCTAAACTAAATCAGAAAAATACTAAGGATAATGAAGAACTTTTTCTGACCAATAGCTACCACAGCAAATCACTTAACTGCAAACCAAAATAATTTCTGAGTTATTTTTTAACACAGCTAAAAACCGTGAGAACAGGACTTAACATAGTACTCAGTGAGCAGGGCAGAGTCAAAATAACTTTCTTTAAAGACGGTGTAAACAACTGGTGCAGAAAATTGACAGAATGTATTATCTTTGCTATTACAAAATGTTCAGTAACAGTAATTGGGAAAAACAACAACATAACTGATGTGAAAAGGAAGAACCAAACTAATTTTATTTTTCAGAGTAATGTTTAAAAACATACCATTACTCAGCACAGATTTAAGAACTTAACCCACAGACACTGTGGTACATAAAACAGAGTGGGTTTTTAATATTTTGATGTTAAATTACACAGAAAATTCTACTATATTGTGCTATTCAAATACAAATTCCCATTATCCTTAACTTCAAGAAACTTCTCCTAACTCATGTCTTCTTGTGAAAAGCCTATCATAAAAGAAACCTCTGGGAGGACCATGGACAGTAGAAATAGAAATCTGAAGACTACTTCTGTCTTTCATAATAAGAGAGAGCTTTTTTTCGGAAGAATTCTAAAAATTTATTATGCCCAGCAATTACTGCCTTGTTCTAGGCTGAATGCTCTTGCTTTACAGTCATTGTTTCAACTGCCTCCTTTCTGAATCGGTCCAGATCCATCTCTGCATTTCAATCAGTGTTTTAGAACAACCCCTGGAAGACAGAGAAGCCAGATCCTCCCAGTTTCACCATTTACTCTTCTGTGGATCAGAAATGTCATCTCTCAGGTTGAAGGAATCAGTAATTTAAAACCTGGATTTTGTCTGACAGCTGGCAAGATTTTAGCTTTTCAAGAAACCCCTAACATTCAGTAACAGAGGCCTCTTCATGTACCTGATGTACGCTAATGCAATGCATCAAGAAAGTCATTTAATGAGTCAAAAGAAAAGGTGACTCCAATGTCTCACACAGAAAGAAAATTAAAATCTTTTGCTTACTTTTTTTGTAAGTTTAGCCAGGAAAAAAGTTAACTTTGATAATAAATGGCACTATGATTCTTCCATAAGCATCATATTGTAAGATCAAAAATACTGTTTGGCTTCTGCTAGTGGGTACCTCGTGTACTTACTGAATAGCCTTTCAAGTAACAGTTTTGCCTACATGTGCACTCTCAGGCCACATCCTAAACCTTTTTTCTTTCTCACGCTAGGGGGGTGTTCTGTCTCTTAAAAGAATCAGCAGAAGTTCTTTTAAGTAAACCAGTGTAGACTATATTGTAGAAGTACTGATGTACAGTCTGCATAATCTCTTTTAATGGAATTTAAGGTCAATTAAGACATACATCATTTGGGATTGGTCTGGTATCTTCCATTCTGCTTCAGAACAGGGAATCAAAGCAGCTTTCCTTCTCTTCAGGCTAGAAAAAAAGACAACCACCTCTCTGTCCTACTACTCACATTTAAAATAACAAATTTTCTAAGACTCCACTTTTGCTCACTTACTTAAAAACTGTGACTTTGCTAAATTCTTCATTTTATATTAACCAGTATTGTATTTTATACTGTTATTCTACTCACAACTCTGAAAATATGTACAGATTACACTCTATCCTCACATTCAGACTCTCACAGGACACAATCCACATCCTACTGAAATCCACAATATGAACCTACTGATTTTGAAAGTGCACCCAGAGCTAAGCGAAGTCATAATTTCTACTAGAAATTTATCACTGGAAATAATTATTTCTAATCTCCAGTGAACTGTATGTAATTTTCAGGAGAAAGCTCATAAAGCAAGGAGATTCATTCTTGCACACTGACATAGGCTCAAGCTGTAAAACTAGATGCCCTAGACATAAAACCGATAAAGATTACTTGACTCTGTCAGAGGCTATTATCCTTTTCCCATGAATAAAAATACTGAAAAAAGCAAAATATAAATCATTTCTTCCACAAGAGGCTGGAGAACCAGGGAAAAAGTAGTCTGTATTAGGGTTATTAAACAGCAATTACGTATTTCACAGTTAGCTTTTAACAGGGCAGAGTGGGTTATAAGTAAACTTTCTGTTCCTACATACAATCCCTGAAAAAGACAGCAATTTCCACTGGATGCAAAGCATTAACAACAACAAGAAGCCCATGAAACTGATAAGACACTGAGTAGGTCCATATCTGTTACAAAACAATGTAACTTACATTATCAACTGACATCAGATAAAGCACATCCATATACACAGCATGTTGTACCACTATAACTGTTTCCCCTAAAGGGGTCAATTTTTATGACAAGCACGAACACATGTTCTTATATTTTTATATCCTCCAGTAATAAACTAAGAGTTCAGGATTTTTATTCCAATTGAGCTACAAACACAAATTGTTAAAAAAAAGTATAAATAAATAAAAAAACCCCCACAAAGTCATTACTTGAACAAAAAAACAGAGTCAGATCTAAAAGAAAATTCCATCATTACTGTCATGCCTTCAGGAAATAAGTAAGGTGGTATACATACTTTTCTGCCTGAAGTTTTGTGGTTTTTACTATCAAGTCCTGGGTTTGTTCCTTTGCTGCCTGGAATACAATTAGAATCGTTAAGCATGTGAAAAATGCAAACATATCAAATGTATTATACAACCTTTAAGTATTTTTGAAGCTGTTTGACTATAACCAATTTATAGGGTGTACTCTTTGAAACAAAAGGCCTTCTTGAAATAAATATTCATTAACTCTGCCTATTTTCAGGCAGGAAAAAATAAGCTACTATTATAAGGAACCATAGAATCATTTAGGTTGGAAAAGACCTTTAAGCTCATCGATTCCAACAGTTAACCGAACATGGTCAAGTCCATCAATAAACCTAGTCCCTAAGCACCACATCTATTAAATACCTCCAGGTGCCTCAACCACTGCCCCAGGCAGCCTGTACAACACTTGACAACCCTTTCGGTGAAGAAACGTTTCCTAATATCCAATCTAAACCTCCTCTGGTGTAACTTGAGGCCATTTCCTCTTGTCCCCTCGCCTGTTACGTGGGAGACCCACACCCACCTCGCTACAACCTCCTTTCAGGCAGCTGCAGAGAGCGATAAGGTCTCCCCTCAGCCTCCTTTTCTCCAGGCTGAACACCCCCAGCTCCCTCAGTCGCTCCTCACAGCACTTGTGCTTTAGACCCTTCACCAGTTTCGCTGCCCTTCTCTGGACACGCTCCAGCACCTCAATGTCCTTCTTGCAGTGAGGGGCCCAAAACTGAACACAGCACTCGAGGTGCGGCCTCACCAGTGCCGAGTGCAAGGGAATGATCACTTCCCTGCTCCTGCTGGCCACGCTATTGCTGATATAAGCCAGGAGGCCATTGGCCTTTTTGGCCACCTGGGCAAAATATACATTTATAGTCACACACAGTTAATTTTTAATTTATATTTAATACAAAGACGTTATTAGAAATATTAGAAAAAGCTCTGATTATTTTGTTTGTCCATCGACTGTAAATTGTTTGCTGTTACAAAATGGAAAATGAAACAAGTTTCTTGGATGCTGAACTGGCCAGTACTGGTGTCCATCCAGCCATTTTAGACAACATGAATACAGCTGTCTCTGCTGGCCTTAGCAAGTTTAGCTCTACAGTCCAAGCAGCTTACAGGGCTGTAAGGACCAAGTGCAAGGCACTTCAGAAGTCCATCACAGCCCTAAACATTCAGTGGTGACAATGCAAGGGAATCCATGCAGAAACAATTTTGCTACAGACAACAGCTGCATGACTAAAGGGATTGCTGCAACTGAAATTAAAGAGTTCAGAAACTTATCCCTCTGCAAGAGGATAAAAGACGTCCAGAATTTCTGGTTTCCTGCTAGCCACCACCAGTGATCTTTTAAGCAGAAAAATAAGAAGATTTAACAACAACAAAAAAATCTGGAAATCAAAATGCATTCAGTATGGAATAACATTACAAGTGAAGAAGGGGAAAGAGCTATATAGATATTTTGCGTGAATAATTTCAGGACTGTAATAGGTCTAAATTACGGTGTTTGCCAAAATGAAAATGCCAGTCTTGAAACCTGTGCGGAAACCTGTGAGACCTGAGAGGTCTAACAGAAGTATATATTCACACTGATTTATTTCAGCCTTTCTGTCTGCCACACTACGTTAGCTACAATGGAAAAGCAGTCAAGGTAGAGGAACACTTTGAAAGGCGAAAGAAGGACTGCAGCCACTCGAGTACAACTTCAGCCAGAGAGCCTCAGCTGCTCCATGAATATAGATAGACAGCAAGCACTGCTGAGGTACCAGCTGCTGAATTTTCTGAAGGAAACTATTATGGACTAGCATGCAAATTTAAAAAACCTCAAGAGAATTTACTGACCATTTAGTAGTTCCAAAATAAGGTATCTTTAAGGTTTTTATATCTTATATAAATAGTACTTAGATTTTTAAAATGTATTTCTATTTTTTTAATAATATTGATTTTCAATGTTTCAGCCTAACAAAAAAAGACAATTACAACAAAAGACTGCATCTGAACTATTCAGTATGGGAATCTACTAATTCCAGACTTCCCCCCCACACACACAGACACCTTCATTCAGAGTTGCAGATTTTAATAAAACAAACAGACAGAAGAAGAAATTTGATTCCTTTCTAATACTTTCTGGACAGCGGTACTAATTGCCAAGAAGAATGCTAACAGTACGACAGCAAAAAGGAAGGAAAAGTAGTTTTTCTGGATCTACTTAGATAGATCAGGAAGCCAGTTTTTATTTACATGCATTCAAATACATGCCATATGCTGTTGTTATTTTATGTATGTAATGGAAGAGCTTACATCCAAGCAAAAAAAGGTAACCGGCAGAAGAGAGTCAGACATGACAGAAAAATCAGAAAGTTGGTATTTGATGTTTATTGCAGATCCAAAATACAAATATTTCTCTTCTTCCTCCCCACCTCAGTATACTCATTAAAACTAATTAAATTATCCTTCAATCCCACTTTATTTCATTCCAACACTTGCCTCCTCGTTGCCCTTTCAGTCATGTTTATCAAGTCACTGTCCTGAAATCACATCTGAGACTATCTGGTTATTTGGAGTGGATACTATTATGAACTTACAAAATATAAAAGGTAACAAGCTTTTTGGCTTATCCTTATATAGTCCCTTTGACATTTTGTGTTTGTTCTGCTCTCAATACAATGCTCTCGGCACACTTTTCTGCCTCATATGCTATAGATCCTCTGCTTTCTATCTTCTATTTGCTCTACTTTGTTCATTTTTGTCGTCTTATTCAGCTTGAGCACATGCTTGCAAGTCTTCATGTCCTATTACAGATAAAACACCACAGTATTTGACAACTGAGTGCTAGTTCATGGGCTTATTAACTTACTTTACATTCATACACAGAAAACATGGGTTGAATTGAGACAAGTTATGAGTTCTACAGGGCTCTAGACGAAATCTCCTGTGGGGCACAGAACAAAACTACCTACTGACTTTAATAGAAAAAGAAGTCACTGCAGGGTGGCTCTACTCTTGGGGGGTGGGGGGAAGCAGAAATCACAGATGATAGTTACACTTCATGATCTGAAGACAGAAAAGAGCAAAAATCTGCATGGACACTTGACTCATTTCCACATCTAAGAGTTTAATCAAAGAGTTCCTGAACTGCACTAGGGAATACATCCACATTAACGGTGTTCAAAAGAGATCTAAGACCTCCAAGGTGCATTAGCCATTGCCTTCCAGAACTGAAAATTAAGTACTGCAGTGGGCTACACAGTATTCTCACACTTTTTGGAACAAGTTCATCAAACTAAAAGCATTCTTACAGGAATTACATACAATGACTATGAAACCTATTTATCTAAGTAGGGGGGCATCTAATGTCGCCACACACACATTAGGAGAGGAAAAAGTAACTTTTCACAGGATTTTTTAGTGAAGGATTCTCATTCGCGTGCTATAACTTCATGTATTACATTCAGAACAGATTTGGTTTGGCAAAACATCTGCACTTCAGCATCCATAAGCCTTTTCAATTCATCACTGTATTGAATGTTGAACTTGTACATTAAAACGAGCCAGATTTAGTTACACATGATAAAACACAATTTCCTTTTTCCCCGAGAATATTATGGATTCAGGATTAATACAAAACAGAATTGGTTTTGTTGCATATCAGCATTCTGACAAAATGTTATGAAACAAAACCAATAGATTTGTCTCCCTCTTTGGATTACAAGGAATTTTCTTATGAGTATATTTGAGATATTTATTATGAACACATCACAGATGTAGTCAATGCGAAAGGCACACAAATTTTAAACAAAAATACACAAGTGTAATTAATCCTTTAATCTCACATACAGCCAATCTAATATTTTCTCTCCACTCACATACAAATTGCTATTCTCAAAATAAGTATATTGCTGGATTCTGAACTGCAATTTGCAAGAAATTAAAATTACTTCCTCAATACATTTTCTAAACAAGTAAAAAGAAATATATTAATATCCTAAAACAACACAATATGCATACTATAGAAACATGTCAGTGTTGCAGTTAATGCTCCAAATTAATCAGTTATCCTTCTAAAAGAAGGTAGTTGCACCTCAAAAGGAAAAATACACAAAGCATATCTATTTATATATTACCTTCAAACGACTGGACATATCTTCACAGCAGCTACTCATTGCTTGCACATCTTCATTTATACTCTCAAGCTCCTAATAAAGTTCAAATAACAGTAACCATGTGTTAAATCAGAAATGCCATGCTTTGGCCCAGCTTCATCCCACCAAAATAGGATGCCCAAGTTACGAGGAACACAGTTGCTCTAAGCTCCCTGTTAACCAAAGGAGACAACGAACCTCTAAAGATCAACGTTCACTTGGGATTTTTATCTGTTTGAAACATCACCTCTCTGTGCACAGGATTTTCATCAAATGAAGCAATTTTACTGTAAAAGTATATTTTTCCTGGAAAAGTCAAAGTCTCTTAATCCTTTTTTTTTAACTTTAAATGACATAGCAGTATTCTTACAAGATAGCTAGTCGCACCATAAAAATGCTACCTCTTTAACTTGCTTGAATATGTGGACAAATTCTTCATTTATGGCTAAGCTTCGTCGCTCAATGTCTCCACGCAAGTTCCTTCGGGTGCGCAAACTGTTCTCAACAAAAAAGGTCGAGAGAGCCTTGAGTGCTTCCAACATTTCCTAGAAAACAAAACAAAAGACCTTAATTTTCCACACATTTACAAAGAAGCAGGTTACATAGTCTGTAACCACCCCAAATTCATGATCTTAATTAAAAAAAAAAAAAAAAAAAAATCCTAACCAAAACTACTACATGATTTTGGAGGAAAAAAAACCAAAACAAAACAAACAAAACAAAACAAAAAACCTAAATTCACTCCAGGATCGGTTGGTAAATAACTGAACTGCTGAGTCCTTCTTCTCGTGTGTATAACACACCACTTCGCCTCCTATTTTAGAATAGCTTTAACCAGTAAGATTACCTTCGGCTAAAGCATGACCTATCCATAGCTAAAAAACCATTTAAACCCTAAAAAGCTTGAGCCGTGCCCCCCGAGGTAAGCAATACAAACCTCCCTGCGATTTGAAGGGATCGAACAGGCGCGTGGCATGTCAGTGGGGAAGTAAAAGCCGAGTTTTATCTTGAATTAGCGCTGCCAAGCTCAGCTTGCGGCTCCGCAGCGGAACTGAGGGTATGACAGGGCTCGCTCCCAACGCCGGAGCCTATCGGAGCTCGCAGCCCCTGACGGCTCATCCGGCCGATGCCCCGCAGGGCGCTC
>KL254864.1:5288-23945 GCA_000699545.1 Podiceps cristatus
GGTCCCAACTGGCTGACAGAAAAACTCCTGAAAGAACTAAGCAGTTCTGGCAGGCTCTTCCTTATTCCAGCAACCATTCATGACAAGTTCATCATTCGCTTTACTGTAACATCACAGTTCACAACCAGGGAAGACATTCTGCAAGACTGGAACATCATTCAGCACACTGCAGCCCAGATCGTTAGCCAGAATTATGGGTTGCACTGCATCAGTTCTGGTGATGGGGCCAGAATCCCTAATACGATAGTTAAGCCTAGTTCTGATGCCATTAGTAATGCTTCTCAGCTTTATCTAGATGGAGTAAAATACAAAACACCTTCCAGAAAAATAGTAGTTCAGCCTAAGAGTCCCAGTACATGCGTGATTAGTCAACAAGTGAAGGGTCAAGGGGATTCTCTAGATGACTGTTTTCCAGAAGATGTCCAGGATGTTACCAAACATAAGTTAACCTCTTTTTTATTCAGTTATTTATCTGTTCAAGGCAAGAAAAAGACAGCACGTTCCCTTAGCTGCAACAGTGTGCCAGTGACTGGTAGTCTTGAGCAATGTAACCCCAAAGCAGCAGCCACTGACAAGAAGGAGTCTCATGCAAATGCCAGAATTCTTTCCAGGCTGCCTGAAGAGGTGATGATGCTCAAAAAAAGTGCCTTCAAAAAACTAATTAAGTTCTACAGTGTCCCAAGCTTTCCCGAGTGCAGCATTCAGTGTGGCCTTCAGCTGCCTTGTTGTCCTCTTCAAGCCCTTGTTTAACAAGAGACCAATCCTTAAGACCTCTCCAGGTAGAAAGAGAACCAAAGTTTGCTTATTCATATGCAATACTACGTGTTGTTTTGTTCAATATGTAAGCAGTGGCAATGACCACTGAGAAAATTCCTGTGCTTTTACTGGTGGAAACCTCGTGTATTTATAGATTAAAATGTCAAATAAATCTTGTAGGCATATAACATGAAACTTTCTGGTTTTTCGACCGTGGTAAAGAAAATGCCAATTTCTGCCTTATCGGTCCTGGTAGTGGAGGGGTTATAGCTGGTAGGCTAGAACCACTTTGACAAAAATATGCTGGCCTCAGGAGTGTGTAAACAATTTTGTGCTCTATTTTCAACATTTTTTTTAATACCTTGACTTAAACTCTCTAGACTGCAGACAATGCCAACACCAATTCTGAACTGTGCAAAAAGAAGGATGTAACCTCTCTAAAAGATTTTGCTGTATTAGGGCAACTTTAAAATTCTGAATTTAAACCCACAGCAGCCCCATCATTCCATCTGTGCTGATCAGTTACAGTGCACAGGAGGCTTTGTGTTGCAAGAGCAGTTGCACCTGTGGCCTTTCTCAGCGTTACCTAAGGTCTGCAAATCACAAGTGCATGAGGAAAAAGAGTAGGAATGCTATTTCACCCTTTCTCTTACCAGAAGAACTAAGGGGCATTACAGAGGAAAAGGTCTCTACATGCAGCAAACTTACTGCTACAAGAGGCCAAGGATTTGCTTATTTTTCAAGAATAATTAAAAAAACTGGGGGGAGAAAAATCTATTGAGGGCAGCTTTAAATTCACAGATAATACTGTTGAGTCAGGAAGTGTGATGTGCTAGATTATTCTGAGAAAGCATTGCTAGATGCTTGCTGCTGCCTTCATAGTTTTTTTCAGACACCTACAATCGTGCCATCTTGAAGGCAGTGTACTCGGCCAGCAGAACCTTCAGTCTGACCCAATACAACTGTTCTCAAGTTATATAAACAATGGGTCTTGTTAATCAGAACGGTTTCCATACTTTTATACAACATCAGCTAAACTCACAGTGGGGTATATTGAGGCATGTGTTGCAAGGAGCGGTAAAATTTGGCCTCAGCCCATTCTAGTAAGATTTATTTTATTCCGTTCTGTATTATTATTTGCTTCTTTTTTTAAACCCTACAGAAAATCTAAGCCACACTTTATTATGAAGTATCTGGCCTGCCAGTCATTATTTGCACCCAAAGGAGAATACGTCTTAATTCTTACAAATTGCTCTCATTCTGTGTATGTACTTGGTGCATAAAAATATCAGAGGGCATCTCTGCTGCAATGGATAAAAGTTAATGTAAGCATCCAATACACGCTTTTTTGGATAAGTTAATTTGAGACAACCGTAAGCTTCATTAATGGTCTTATTTTAATGAGTTTTGTGTTTTGACTTAGGGATGTAATTTTTACTAATGCAGTGGATCACCCTTTAAAATGAATATAAATGTATTTGCATAAAGATGTCTTATATCGTACCCCCTTTCACATGATTAGGTGCACAATATTAACATTCACAGCATTAAACAATACATCCATACACAGTAGGAAGGTAGGTTAGATTCAAAGTATGAGGAGAGGAGAAGCCAGACTAAAACACAAGTAGAGCTGGAAAAGTTCTGCTTTATTGAAACAATTTCACATTCACAATTTATTTCAGATACTGGTATTTGCTAATATTAATAAATAGGTTTTCCTGGCAAGGTTAGAATAACAGATGCTTTAAAACCCGAATATTGTAAAACAGATTTTTTTTTTTTTTGACATGCTCACAATTTGAAGTCATGGTTTTTTACTGAGTTATAAATGTCCTCGGTCATTTGTACATAAAGGTTTTCTTTGTCATCCAGGAAATACAGGCGATCTTTGATGACTGCTGGATTGAAACCCTCCTCCACTAGTTGTACTTTACGGTACTTAAAAGTTGCTGTGAGTTCAATGGCACTCTACAAAACAAAATTACATCTCTGCTCCTCAATGTCATCATATAATTGTGGAGATAAGATCAGATTTCCTAAATTCAAAGGGAATCATATTTAAAGAAAACCCATACAGTACAGAAGTCAAAGCCTTACTAATAGAGGTTTAAGCTATCTGCATGCCCCAGGTAATAACTGACCTACGGAATATGTGGGCCAGTAATTACTCTGAATGTAAGAAGTCCTGGGGCCACAGAAACATTACTGAAAGGCTTACCTTACTATTCTATTTAAATGAGGCAGGAAGATGCTGGTTTTCAGCTTTTAGTCAGAAAGAATCAAGGGTTTTATCCAGAAATTCATTTAATTGTGTTTTTGGATCAAAAAACAGAAGAATTTTTTTTCAGAAAAGAGAAGCAAAGAAAATGGCAGTTGGAGACTAGGCAAGACTCACTGTACTTTATATGGGATGGCAAGACAAACCACTACCTTGACTGGTCAGCTGTTTTGTTTGTGTAACTTAAAAAGTTTAAAGATTGATTAAATAATGCTAGTATTTTTGTGTTAGTCCTCTTGAGTCATCTTGGTAAATACATGATCCTTCTCAAAGGAGCAATGTTTATTTTAAACAAATAACATAAGAGATATGGTGAGAGTGACATTCTTGCAACATTTTCTTAATTCAAGTTAAATTTCAGTTTAGAATTTGGCTATTTATTCACTGGTAGGATAAAAATCTAAGGCCTCTCTAGCAAAAGATCTCTCTCTTGCAGGCTTTTGTGTGTGTATCTTCATTTTGCATAGAACAGTCTGTAGATGGAGCTGCACTAAACTGAATGCAGCTGTGTTACTGGGCTGAGGGAATCGGACAGGAAATGTATTTTCCAATAACAGATCTTCCTGATTTTGTAAGTTAAAATGTACCAGGCATCCTGTAGCTGCTCATGCAACTTGGTTTTTTCAGGCTGAACTGAAACATCTGCGTGCAGTTCTACTTTCAGACTGGTAAAAGACAAGAGCAAGTGAGAGACAAAAGAAGCCTTTTTGAGAATTGCTAGTATAACTAGAAAGTCCATAGTTCTAGAAAACAGAGAAAACGAAATCCAGACAGACACACAAAAGCTACTTAGGAACACTGGTTTACCTTAATCCTTATAAAACGAGGTCTTGCGTAGTTTGGAAGTTGAGTGTTAACATGTCTGTAAATACTTTCTCCATTAAATTCAGAGTTTTCCTTTAGTCGAATACATGCCATTCCTGTTCTGCCTTCATAACCTGATGGAATGACGACAGCAAATTACTGTAGTTCACATCTAACTCTGAACTTCAGGCTAATTTCTTCCCCGTCCCTCCCTTAAGGGAACCCTTGTTTCTAAGCCACTTGAGAAAACATACATTTTCCTTTAGACATCTAAGTAATTAGATTTTCTTAAGGCTTCAGCATGCTAGATGCCAAACTCTTTTGCAAGCCTAGCATCAGAGTTATAAATGTCAGACATTCTGAAAATCATCCTTCTTTTGAGAGCCTGTGGAAAGACTAAAAAATCAGGTCTCAATACTCTGAGGCAGAAGCCTGTCTGCAGGAGCATTTAACTGTGTGGGTTAATTTACTTTACGATAAATCATGGTAAATCTGCTTGTACTTGTGCTGACAAGCTCATCCATGCAGAAAGAGGACAGAAAGAAATAAGACCCAGTTTACCATTGTTTATTACCATATGAATGATTAATTAAGCACTGAAAAAAATCCAAGTACTTCAGAATTTTTTACTTGTTTTACATACAAAGAGGGCTTCTTCCCTCCCCTTTTGATGGCTGAGGGATGGGACACCATTTAAACAAAACCTTCTGGTGTTCCAAGAAGAAATAGCTAATATTCTTATATGAAGTTTTACATTAGAACCATATGACTGCTTTCACAGAACTGTGTACAGGAGGAAGTGAAAATAGAGAGTAGCATCTAATGCTTAAGATTAACGCAAAAGCATATACTAACTTAAGATTGTTCTTTAGTTTCCTTTGAGTCTTGTTTTTGTTTGCCTTTAATGCCAGTACAGATGACACATGGCATTCCTATTTGTTTATTCAAAATCTAGAGTGTTGAATTAATGAGTTCTCAGGTGATGTATACTATCATCCCCAGCTACATTACTGAGTACAAATATTTCCATGCTGTGTAAAATAGAAAAAAACAAAAACCCCCCACAATCCACCCAGTTCTTACAGAAATGTAAGGTGAGAACCAGTTTGACCACTTTTTTTTTTCCATCAAGTTGTTCCATAATTGGGTATCAACACCTTTTCTAAGTGGCTTTACAAAAGCATTGAGAATATGAGCATATCTTCCTCATCTCCTAGAGTGTAATCTGAGGAATACATAAAGAACTCTAGACCATTTACGTTGTGACCTTTCTTTTGAAATGTCTCCTAGAGCAGCTGTGTGTTTACCCCTACCACAAAGCAGCTGAAAACAAGAGTGATTTAAAGAGAGAGGCTTTAATTTTAGATCAATAGGTGTAGCAGAGACATCCATCAATAATTAATAATTTATTTATTTGAATTAAATTCACTATTCTAATAGATCATCTTGGTTCATAAACAGCCTCAAAAACACTGGGCATTTCTATTCTCATGTTTTCCACTTCTAGTAAATAGCACGTGGATCATAAAATTAACGGAATCTCTCATGTATTGAATAAATAGTGGAAGGAAATGGGTGCAGGAAGGGTGGCATCTCTAAGATGCCTTTCAATTCCAAAATACTAAATTGTCATTGATATGACCCAAGTTATGATATATCATAGTCTGGGAGCCTTTCTGGAAAAGTGTGATACCTGTTAATTAATATTGTTAATGAATTAATAATTAATCTGTTACACCCATTAATATGTGTTAACTTAGTTAATAGGGGCTCCAAAATTCTTCCTCCTCCTCAGATGTAACATATTACACTACCTAGTCCAAACCACTTGTGCAATGAAATACTTGGGATTTCAATTAAATCTGACCTTGTTTGTTTGATTTCAGATCCCTACATTACACTGTAAGAATGGGTTCCATTTTAATTATCCATCACAACCCCCACACAGCGAGGAGCTAGATGGGAGTCTGTGGATATTAGGAATATGGACAGGATACATGGACAGGAAGGTACCTCCAAAATGCTATCTGTTCCCTCTTTTGTCTTCCAATATATCTGAGAATCTGCCTTTAGCAGCAGTGCCTCTCAAAATAAAAAAAAAAAAAAAAGGCGGCGGCTGCCATAAGCACTTAAAGAGTTTATAAAAGTTCAAAGACTTCATAGATTTTTGAGGAGTAGAAAAAAGGCAGTAAACATGTCAGAACTTCTTGCATTCCTTCAGATTGTTAAAGAAAGGTGAAAAAAGAGGAATCAACTACTTAAGTGATGTTCTTGTTCTAGAAATGCAAATCTATTTTGTCCCACTCTATGGTAATGCAGAGCTATATTCCTGTAGAAGATACAACACTGTTTATATCCAAAATAATTAATCTCAACTGTTCTTCCATTCTCCTGTTAGTATTCTTGTCATACTACATTAATATAAGCTTTGGCTATGTTTTTTTTAGCTAATTAATATTGCTTACATTTAAATGAGGGAATGTATCAAATGTACCTTAAGAAAAATAAGCTGAAGTAGGACTACCTATACTTCGCAGTTCAGTATATTGATATTTTCTTAATGTCTTAAAAAATTCTTTTGTTGAAATACTTCAAGTATTTCACTCATACCTGGAACAGATACTCCATATACAGTAACTTCTTGAATGCAGTCTATCAGTCCTAAAACATCTGCAACTTCCGTTGTAGAAACATTTTCCCCCTTCCACCTGGAAAATAGATTTCTGTGTGTATTACATACAGTGATCTTCGGTGTCTTAATGTCTGACTTCACATGGGCTGAGCACTGAGCTCAAGATCAGAAAGCACTTTTGCACTAGAACAAGGAATTTGTTATCAAAAGTAGAGAAAAGTGTACTGCAAAATTCAACGGTGCGTTCCAGATTATTCAAATCTCAGAAGAGTTTAATGCATTTACTTTACTCATAGTTAAAATGGCTCTAAACAAAAAAAAACCCCAAATATTACCTTAGATTCCATTCCAGGCTCTATGCTTTCTGAGTTCTGTAAGTATAGCGAATGTGAAACCACAATGGTTTTGTTCTATGAACGTGACTGGTTTCTGGCTGTTCAAAATGGCATTCATCACCCTAAACTGAACCTCTTGTAGGCTCTGTATGTATGCTGTGAACACAACTGATAAAAGACAACAGTGGAGGTGGCTTGGAATCCCCTCTTTTTCCTGACTGAAGTCAGAGAAATTCCTCTTCATCAGTCAGTAGGAAATACTGGATATGAATTCAAACCTGAGAGTGAGTCAGAATTTTCTTGTGACAAGCATTTAAATAAATAAACTAACCGGAATGTGTCTCCAGTTCGATCATGGAAATAAATGAAGTTATCATTATCGATCACTAAAAGGTCACCGCTATTAAAATATAAATCCCCTTTTTGGAAGACATCTCTTAATTGCTTCTTCTCTGTTTGCTGCTTTGCTCCTGCATAGCCACTAAATGGTGCATATTGGGTGATTTTGCAGATCAGTAGTCCAGGTTTACCTATGAAGAGGGAAAAACATTTGTCCAAAAAGCACAGTGTAAATTTCCAAAATAATTAATTTTCATTATATCAGTGAAGTCTGCAGATGCTATAGAGTTATTTGAGAATTTTGTCATAATCATGATCTCTTAAAATTAGTTGTGGAGGTGCAGATTGAGTTTCACCTTGTCCAATTCAATATAGGCTACTTCCGGGTAACTCGGTTGGCGCGGGGCAGTCTTACCCCTCAACCAAAGGATTCGGTTGGGTTTAGGAACTAAATATTGTGGTTCAGCTTGCTTACTTTGAATGCAAAATAGACCAAAAGGCTGCTTAGTATGTTCTTTAGTCTTTCATGTGCTAGAGCTGGAGTAATTTATGAAGACAGCAGGAACACCTATGTCTTTATGTAAATTGAAACTCAACCCCAAGTTATACAGAGCTTTGCATTGATGTTACACACTGGATTGAACTTTATATGAAAAAAATGGCCATCTGTCCCCATCAAGCCTGGGATTTTACATTTTTTCACGGCTTTCTCTCTTACACTGCAGATATTTTCCACGTCTCTGCAGTTCAGCAACTTAAACATTGGGTGCCCTTATATTAATATGGAATATGTGTGTGCACGTTGCTCCTCACCCCAACTCAAGAGACTGCGTAGGGAGAGTTGGCATAGGAGACTAAGCCTGTGGGGCAGACTCTCTTAACATAACTGGTATATTCCTCATCGATGAGAATTTAACACTGTTGGTAACCTGTCCACTTGTTCCCTTACACACAGAGAGGTGAGCATTTCTGTCCTCAGTCACAGTAATGACTATACACGTAACAGAATGCAACAAAATGAGAAAGTACCACAAGTATCTGGTTTAAACAGGGGTTTGCCTGTGCCAACATATAAACCCCTATGAAAACTGATATGAAAATCTATGGTAAAAAAAATATTTTCATGTGTGCTTTCTCTATTGCCAATGGCAAAAAGTTTCAGCCACTGCTGGAAAAGAGAGCTGCTTTCTATTTTGCAAATGTTTCTTTAGTGGCATGTTAAATAAAATGTCTGAGAAGAATTAAATAGCTCCTGTTGAAAGTCAAGATCTGTACTCAAAAATGTTAGTGTCCATTATAGAAAAGTTAATACAATCTAAGTATACAGATGCTGCATTCCCCGCTGTACTTTACCTTTCTGTTATGCTGTATTACAATACCATGATTTGTTACATATTTTCTAACTTGTATTTAGAAACCCGGCTTACTCAATGGAATTTTTATCATCTTTCCAGATAGAAGTAATGCAAAGAGATGTAATTTTAAAAAGTAAATACCTTTCTGAAATTTTTTAAAAGAGTTAACTTTTTACCTTTGGGAACTCTTATGCAGTATCCATTTTCATCTCGGACTGGTTCATCTTTTTCTACGTCATATTTAATCAGTTCATAGCGTAAGATTTTCTAGTGAAAATTTGCAAAATGTATACACACATGAATATTCAATCTTTGAAAAATATTTTTAGAACTATACTAGTCAGCTTTCTATTTAACAGGAGCTAAATTCATCACATTTCAACTGAGTGTGCTGAGTCTAAATGTCCTTTTGCCTGAACTAGCGAGCGGTAACTGTGGCATCTAGCATGAGCAGCTATACACTGTACTTGGGGAGAATCTTCTCCCCGAACAAATTCATAACAGGGCCCCGCGTTCTTCCCAACTTGTCATACAAGTGGCCTGGTATATGACCTTGGCAATATAACAGACTTCACCAAGAAGGAAAAAATGCCGGGTTTTGTTGTTATTCTTACCTTCTGCAGGCAGTTTACTCTTCCCACTGCACCAATTTTTCCAGTGTAATTAACAAAAGAAATGTTTCCTTCAGTCGATGCATAAAACTCCAAAATATTAATATTTCCAAATCTTCGGATAAATTCCCTCCAAACATCAGCCCTTATTCCATTTCCTATGGCAAGTCTGACTTTGTGATCCTGATCATTGTTTCTCTAGAAACGAGAAAGAGTCATGAATTCATGTTTGTGCTGAGTGGAAGCTTCTACTGTGGAAAACTCTGAAGGAAACTTTAGTCTAAAAGTATTGAGCATATTCTGAAGTGAAATGTGTGCAAACATCATTACAATTAAGCTCGTTATTTTGATGTGTGTCCTGGTTTCAGCCAGGATGGAGCTAGCTTTGTCTTCAGCAGCTACTGTGTTTTGGATTTAGCATGTGAAGAATGGTGATAGTACACTGATGTTGTTGGTTGCTACTAAATGATGAAGGACATTTTGCAGTTTTCTAGGTTTTGCTAATGTACTGGTGCAAAAACTTGGAAGGGGCACAGCCAGAATAGTTGATCCAAACTGGCCAAAGAGTGTTCCATGCCATAGATGGCATGGCCGGGGTAAGGGAGGGTCAGCCAGTGGCCCCCTTTTTGTTCACTTGTTTCCTTGTTTTCTCTTTTTTCTGTTGATTCGGACCTGTTCATTTGTTGGGCTGTTGGTTCTCTCACTCGCTTTCTCTGGAACTGGCTGTTCTGGGATGGCTGCAGGGGAATATCCCTGCTCCCTGACTGCTGCTCAGGACGGGCTGTGTCAGTCGTCAGGTGGTGAGAAATCGTGCGTTTGTTTTATATAGTCTGTTATCCTTATATATTATTATGATTATTATAATTGATACAGTTTTCTTTTTCTTGCTATCCTGGTGAACTGTTTTTATCTCAACCCTTGAGTTTTCTCTCTCTCTCCCCACACCCCTCCCCAATTCTCCTCCCCAAAACACGGGGGCAGGGGGGAGTGAGCGAGTGGCTGCGTGGTATTTGGTTACCATCTGGGGTTAAACCACGACAATGTGGAAAAGGAAAAGAAATGACTGAGCAAGTTAGGCTATATGTCTAACTGTAGTTATTAGTTAACTTGATTTGGATGAAGACAGGAACAAATAATTCTATGCAGAAAGCCAGAATGAAAGTCAGGCCCCATGTTAAACTACTTTCTTTGTAAGCCTTCTGGTGACTACCTGCAGAAGAGTGTAATTTATCCTGAATTCAGCAAAACTTTTGCAGGACTTAAAATGGTGTTTGGGTGGAAAGGAAATCCCTTCTGTCATTGTAAGTGCAGGACTGAGCCTGCTAAAAATTCTATTGCCACATTTCATATCACTATTAGATCTTTCTGTTCACACAGTAACGTGATAAGCACACAGTGAGAATGGCAGTCCATCTATGCCTTCTCTTAAGTGCTTGTATTTATCCTCAACAATAGGAAGTACTGAACTGGGTCACATGCTTGTTATTCATTAACATATCAAATATGCCAATGAGTAACACTAGCCTGAGAGAATTTTAGCAAAATATGGACAGGCTCTTTTATCCCACTTCCTGCCTTTGTCTCCAACTGTTTCTTTTATTACATAAGTTGATAGTATTTTAAGGTACAAAGAGTCTTTTTAAATACATAGTGGCTTCATAACTTGGAATACTTTGCTGAAAGAATAAAACTATTCTATCAGTAACAGACTGGAATGTCTATTTGTGCAGAATAAGTATGTTGTCTCTCTGTCTTTCAGGAAATACAGTACAGAGGGCAATGCAACAGATGGTACGAGCAGAAGATGGGTACTGGAATTGCAAAATGCTCTTTCAAGGAGCAATTCCAGAGAGAAATCTGACCATTAAGACAAACATGTATTGATCTTATAGTGTCACATTTCCAGAAAAGACAAAAAAATGCCACAATAAAATGGCTACAATTTTTAAATATTGTTCAAACTTTTTATTTTGGACTTCATTCACATCATTTCTGGATTATTACTGGTTTTTTTGCAGAATAGTCTAGAAATGGATGTTTAAATTTGATTTAAAGAAGAAATACATTAATATACATTAATATATCACTCTGTGATATTGAGAGATCTACCATTAACATGTTAGCACAGAACAAAGCTTAAAATAGAATAATGAAATCCACTGAAATTCTGCATAGTGCCCAAATGACTTGCTGTTCACTTTTTATAAAATCTGTTTGTTGTAGATGATGCTCTACAAGACCGTACACAATACCTTAGTCTCTCATGGGAGAGACTCCAGTTGATTGGACATTCACACATCTGAGCTTAAACATTTTATTTTTAAATGATCAACTGGGGACAGGATGCTGTTTGGTTCCATGTTGTCCCTCATCTTTTGTTGTTCTTAAGTCTGTATTTTCAATCTTTCTTCCCCATTTGCTTAGGTGGATAATGAAAATTTGTTATTTAGCCACTAATTAGTCACAGTTAATGAAAGAAAAAAGGAAAGACCTAACGTTTCACTCTTAAGGTGATTTCTATAACACTTGGACTGTTCATTTGTTGAGACATGAATATGTAAGTTGGCTGGAAACACAATCAGTAAGAAAACTGTGACACATTGATTTTTTTTTCCTCTGTGGATATGTAAAGGAAAGAAATGATAGCATAGAAAAAAGTTACTAGCACAATAAGGAAGTTCAATAATGAAATGGCATTAGTTAGGGCAGATGACACCCTACCTCAATGTGGATTTTGCTTATGCTGTCAGTTTCTCATGGAAAAGACTCTCTCTGTTACATCTGCAATAACAGGCCAAGGCCTCTTGGCACCATGACAGTTTAAGTAATAATATCTATTTGGCCAAGTTCATGCATTCTTAAAACGAATCCTTCTTGGAGACTTGTGCACTCAAAGTAGCATGCATATGGGTACATGGGATCAGATATTAAGCTTATAAACTTTGCTTATGTAAAAGTGTTTTCTCCACTGGTCTTGAACTCTACATAGAGTAAACAAAAATCCTCATATTAAATAATGGAAGCTAAGCTATCTGTGTCTATCTTAAAATCTGACCTTCATAGATAAGCAGCCACTTATAATGAGTAATCCAAAAGATACCCTCAAGATAGCCTCAAATACCACTCAACTGTGTCATTCAGTGGGCTGCAAGTTCAGCCATTCATGTCCCTCATTTTTTTGTTACAAATCTGTTATTTTTGATTAACAGGCCACTTTAATGGTTAAGCTAAATGTCTCTGTGTGTCTAACATTACCAAACTCACCCCGTTTGGGAAGTAATCTATACTTGGCTGGCAAATGTACACATTTCTGAGATAGTGGCTGAATTCAGGAATTTACAGAGTATACCCCGTGACTCAGTTATATTGGTATGTCCATGCACACTATCAAGAAACACAACTCCATAAAAAAAGAGCAATAAGCTCATTCTTTAAGCCTGTTTTCTTAAAAAAAAAAAAAAAAATCTGTATGAAAGGAGATAATCTAGTTTATCTAATCCTTTTCCCTTATTTTATTTATACCAGTTGAGTACTGGCTAATATGGAGTGCTTTGCTAATTGGGATTTTGCATGAACTGTAGGACTGACGTATAACTTATTACCACCCTTAATTATGTTTCAAATACCCAGTTTCTTTAACTCAGTTTAAATCTGCTCCACTCAGTTTTTGATGAAGACTACTGACCCAATCCAGAGGTGAAGTCATCTGATTATTATAAAACTCATGAAGAAATAATACAAAGCATAGCAGAATCTTGCTTAAATACCCGATGTCTGAGGAATTCTACTGGTTTTCAGTTATCTCGTACCTCTGTAACTGACATCAGAATGAAATCTCTGTATATTTGGTATTTTGCACATATACATAAATTACAAAGAAACTGTGGACCTGATTCTCTGTTCTGGCTTATGGTTACTAAATGGTGCTAGGGAGACTGACTGATGCCACCTTTGTTCTGACTAGTTTCTAATTGCTGTTCGCTAGGCCTACCTCTGTGAAAGTCATTTTATGCAAACACATTTTGGAGATTAAGGATTAACTAATGTGATTGCAGGGATCTCAGCAGGATAGATACCATATGAAGACAGTGCATTAAGCTTATCTTCAGAGGGGGTACTCTTGAAACAATCACATTAACGTTTTCCCTGTGGATCACCTGACTACCTTGTGTTAGGACATCTTAGCTACGAAGACCTCAACACTCACATTGTCCAAATATGAAATGGCACAGCTCCACTGGTTCCTAGAAAACTCCTCATTTTTGCTTTGCAGCTGGAGTGCTCATATAAGGTAAGCGTTTTCTCTATCTATTTTAACAGAATTTCAATTAATGGATTTCCATCGTTCCACTATTTAAAAGAATGATTAATGCAAGCCAAGAGCTCCTTTGTTCCTCCCCCTTGAAATATATTCATGTTAGTATGCAAGTAGATTTCAGACCTCATTAAGCAAGGTTTTTGTTGGTTTTTTAATCCCCCTCCCCTTATGGTTAGATTTTAAGCATAATGTATGCAACATTCCCAGTAATTTAATTAGCCCAAAAAGAAAAACAGTTAATGTTACCTGTGGCACACTGCATAGATATCGAAGTACTTCCCCAATATACTGTATCACTGTTACATTGTATTTCCTGCAATCATCCCAGAACTGGCTTGCTGAAAATCTGGCACGCAAAACAATGGTTGCACCTGTATAGAAAGAAGTACAATAACAGAAGGAACAATTCTTATTATATCATAAGACTGTATAGAATTTCTTAGCACAACATTGTAGAAAACTTGTAGGATTAGGGTTATAGAGCTTTTGGAAGTACTTTTCCTAAAATATATTGAAATACAATCCATTCTGAATAATTGGTTTAACCTTTACTTCTATTCGTCAAGAAGTTAAAGGCTATTATTGTGGATGAAACTCTGTACTAATTTACCCTAAAACTGCAAAAAGCTGTTGTGTAGCATAGGATATATCCTGTTTGTCCAAGTGATGAAATAAAATTTGTACAGGGTGAATATCTGTGCGAGTAATATGAAGACGACAGACAAACAAAACTGTCTCAACTTACAGAGTTTCTGGTAATGGAGATGTATAACAAAGTATTTCAGCGCAAGGTTTGGTAGCTAAGGAAAGGCTTATTGCATCTGTGATCATATCTGTGCATGAATTCTGCACAGTAACATGTTCATTCGTACTAGTCAAGTGCGTGGTACCTTTCATGATACATCCGTGGACTCCAACAAGGAGGGCAGAGCTGTGATACAGTGGTAGAGCAGTATACACAACATCTTCTGAGGTAACATTGCCAGCATCAAACAAACCACAAGCTAGCATGACACGTTCATGGTTAATCACTGCAGCCTTGGGAAGACCTGTTTAAAGTCAAGCAAAAAGGTTAACTTCACTTGAAAAATAAATGTAGTAAGATCAGTAGGTTTCACACGGGCTTAAGAAAAGAACTTCTGTCATTCATGGATGCAAGTGATAGTTCCAGAATTCAGGAAGGTATGCGGCTTCTGTCTACACAATGCACCGGAGTTTAGCCTTAGTGAGGATATGTCTTCCAACACGTAACTTTTAGGTGATTACTCCCCGTTAAGTGCCCAAATTCTCAATACTATGGTACCTAGAAATAACAAGTACCTAGAGAATGGGGAAATGGGATTTGAAGAATCTAGCATGCTCAGCAAACGGAATGGAAGTGCTAAAACAGAGGTTAATCTCAGATTTTGCCTCTCTCCTGAAATTAGGTATCTCCTCGCAGCTCTGAATCATGCTAGATGAAATTGGGAGCTCATACTACAAAATCTCGGGTTCCCATCAGATACAGTTGAACTGATTACTTGCTGAAACAGATGGGAGAAGACAAAATGATGGTACTGCTTGCCTATTCAGTAAGAACAGAGATGTTAGAGCCCTTAGCAAGGATGAAGGACACCTGATTATTTGCCTTCTGCAGCCCAAATAAGATTCAAATTTGTACTTTATCCCTTCCCGGAGAGTTCCTGCCCCAAAAGGCTCAAAGAATGAGCTAGTGTGGAGGCATACCCTGCGCTTCTATAGGTTTGAGTGCCCTCAGGCATTGTCTTCATCTTCATCCTTGTCACCCAATTTCTTCTGTTGCTAAGTACTCTTAATGCTAGATGCTTTTATGTAGGACAGGTTGCGGCTCTTATATCAGCTGCAGTTTTGCACAGTGGCCATGACAAGCTGTATTTTGTGCTGCCTTCACTATTTTTGGTACTCTGACACCCCAAAACTTTATGGCCAGCATTTAGAGTTCATGATCCAAAAATACTGAGGTGAGTGCCAAGACACATACCTAGGCCAGCAGTGTCTCCAGGGATAAGCGAGAGCAGATGTCTAGTCACCTTACTGGCATAAACCTTGTACGTTTAATTGGCTTCTACTTCAGTCCCTCCCCTTAGATTTAGTGTTTACAGTCAGCATACATTCTACGTGCTTTTTGGTTTTAGATACAGATATTACATTTTCAGTTTCCTGAGGGGGGAATGAATAAGAGTAAGAATTAATGTGAAGTAACAGATTATCTTTCCTCACTAAAAAAAATTAAAAAATAAATAAATAAATAAAAAATCAGTGTCAGGGGGAACATGTATCTTTCCATATAATTTTTGTGAATTTACATTACCTGTAGTACCAGAAGTATAAATGTACATGGCAGGAGTTTTAAAGGTTATATCTGATCTCCAAGACAATGGAGTAGGCTCATCTGAAGCAGCATCTACTTTATCAAGAAAGCTCTCAACTCCTTCTGTAGCAGATGTCTTGCTTAAGTAATAAACTTTAACATTTTCTTTCTTCAAGAATGGCAGTATTTCTTCAACAGATTCCTTCAATTCTTAAAAAGAAAATTAAAAAGTAATATTTAAAAAAATCTGTATTATTTGGGAACTAGACTATCAGTGCATCAACTTTGGCTCAGCAGCTTTCGTGTTTAGCTGCTATTGGAGAAACTCATGCTCAAATCACTTCAGAATCCAGAAAAAAGGACTGAAGAGGAACAGTGCCTCCCCACAGAACTGGGAGGGATTTGATTTGATTTGATTTGATTTTCTGCAGCAGGAACAGAATTGCAGAGGAGCAATCCAAGCACACTTCCCCTTGCCTGCAGACCCTGCGGGACTGTGAGGGAGCATACACCAGCATCACCAGCTCCACGTTGCTACCTTCCCTCTCCTCCATAGGGAAGCGCCTCACCTGGCATCGCCCACACAAAGTTAGGTGCTGCTTAAATCACCGCTATGTTTTATGCATAATGATGGAACTCATCTTTGTCAAGTCCTGTGTCTCCTTACATGTGCCTTGATTAATCCCAGTTCTCCTCACATTCCTTCTGGTATCTCCAACCAACAAGAGTACATGATTTCAGTTACATGCAACGGGCAGGCTAACTCCCTGCGTGATCAAGTCCTGCCTGCCTTTCCCTTATTGAAGCAGTAATGAGGGTCTCTCTCCTCTACCTACTGCCAGTTTCAACCAAGTTGGAAAGAACGTAGACGTCCCCAAGGCTTTTATTCCCTTAAGAAGCTGGATAACTGGATAATGGATTCAAGTGAAGATGACCAGACAGCTGATGCAACTGTATATACCTTGTTTCTTTAGGAATCCAGACTAAAAGCCTTCTGACTCACAGGCACTTTTACTTGAATAGATAGTCCACGGGATTTAAAATGAATCCTCAACACCACTTTCACTGGAACATCATAATATAAAACTTTCCATAACACGTAATTTATTTTTTACCATTTCTATTTTATTTCAAAGCAAAGACTAAATTAAGTATTATTTAATCAACAAATCTCTGAGGCAATTTAATACTGAAAACTAAATGTGTTACTCCACACTAACTGACTAGATAAAACCAAGATCCACATCAAAAGTTTGTCTCAGTTGCACAAAAGCAGTAACTCTAATAAAAGCACTACCTTTTCAAGTCTGGCAGATTTTGGAATTCCCCATCAAACGATTCTGTATTTCTGCTGTAACTTTGGTCCAAAAAACATTCTGGGATTACTGTGGGTGCCACTGAACTACTCACGAAAAATCTAATGAAGGCTTCTTTTAAGTGAACAGGTAAGGAAACCTCGGAATATTAGTATAGCCTGGTCTGTCTGCCTCCATTCCACCTATGTGCTCCAGCACTGCACAGATGCTGGACTGCACAAATAGTAAAGCTGGGTGGGAGGAGAGTTCTGCCTCTTAGACACTATCAGGCCTGCAGGAGATAAAATAAGGCCTTTTATACAAGCATGTAATGAACTGGCACCTTAGAGATAAATAACCCCCAATAAACTTTCACTGAGATAAATAACCCTCCAATAAACTTGGAAATCCATATTTTATTGTAGGTATAAGTAACTTTAATGACATATAAAACTATACTCATGAATTCAGTGTATTTCCTTTCAGAAACTTACTTGTGCAAGCACAGACAGGATCTCATGTGATGGTAAGTTCTGATGAGACAGTATTTTCTTCTGCAGGGAGTAGCAAGATAATAAAGGACTGAAACTTAATAAGGACAGAGAGAATCCAGGTCCAACAGAAAAGACCTAGACATCTTTCCTCTCCTGATATCCAGCAATCACTAGTGGAGTCAAGCATGTAGTAAATTTTTATGCATAAGGCTCATTTTTTTCTTTTTTTTTTTTTTTTTTTTTTTCCATCAGAGCTGAAGACTTCAGAAAATTTGAGGCAAGTATGTCATAGAAGGAGGAAAACTACATTTCCTATGCTACACCATAGCTTTTCCCACATACATACGCTAATAACTCAAACACTGATTAGTTTTGAAAGTTCAGAGATTGCCCAGAATTTATTCTCAGTGAGGCAGAAATTTATCACAAAAGGAGAAAATTTCATTTGAACTCTTAAAAGTTTTGGGGCATATAAAATACTTCAGTTAGTTACCTACAATAGCTGAGACAGAGCATATATTCATGTAGAAGTTGTTAATTCTAGGCAGATAAAGAGTATCTTTTGGCTTCCCATATGGTCAGTCATTCATACTGTATGTATGCATATACGTACTGGGCATGAAGTAACTGAATGTATCTCTCCACTTAAAACATACTCATACGTGAAAATCTGTTCTACAGAAAAGGAATATGGTTTGTCTACATGGGTTCATGCCTTTTTCTTTGAACTGAAACCTGACAAAAGTTTTCATATAGACTGCAACCACCTTGATTTGTCTAAGTCGCTGTCCAACTGCAGCCAGAGAATTTTTCTGCATTACCTTGTTTATCTAATTTGGACACTGAATTAAAACTGTTTATGATCGAGGGCTATTTTATTTCTAGGTCTTTGTCACCCCTATCAAATAGCTAACAAGGTATCAGAGCTCAATGTCCACGTCTTGCACGAGCTGAAAATGAAAACGTGGTGCCAATTATTTGGAAACCTTTTCCTGTCACCGGGTTTGAAGCAACTTCTCAATCCCCCAAATTCACCTTTGGGGGACATGCCGCAACCAGAGCGACGCGCCCCTCGGCTCCGGCCCCGCCCGGCGCCCGCCGGGAGAAG
>JMFS01002074.1:0-25272 GCA_000699545.1 Podiceps cristatus
CCCCATGAAAATAAGGTAACAAGAAGGGAACGTAAGCAGAACATGAACTGAACAAAGAACAAGAAAAAAAGGGGGGGGCAATGGCTGACCCTCACTCACACGGCCATGCCGTCTATGGTATGGAATACTCTCTTTGGCCAGTTTAGATCAACTGTTCTGGTTATAGCCCTCCCAAGTTTTTCCACCTGCACATTAGCAAAACTTGGGAAACTGCAACGTGCCCTTGGTCATTTAGCAGCAACCAACAGCGTACTATCACCATTCTTCACTGACCAAATCCAAAACACAGTAGCTGCTGAAGACAAAACTAGCTCTGTCCTGGCAGAAACCAAGGACACTCTCCCATCTGAAGAAGTAATCCATCTCCTGTGTACAAACCTGAAGGATTCGTAATTTTGTAATAATAAAGTATGTCTGATCACGTGTTTTAAATATGCTGCTCATAAGATACCAGAAGCTTTGCATTTAATAACAGTATTTTAAAGCCTTCTGGCTTCCCCAGGTCATTTCTCAGGCAAGAAATGCCAGTTCTGGCCATGGGGGAAGCAGACTCCAGGGCCTACAATCAGTGCCCACGTTGACTATCTGCTAAGTAAAACCTGGTAATTGTGGCATTGGTTGAATGCCATTCCGTTCTTTATCACCCAAGAAATGACTGCACCAGGAGTTACAACGGAAAACCTACTGAATGAAAGGCTTTTGCTATCTAGAAAAAGAAAGAAAAATTGCTGGTTATTGTATCTTTTCATCAAATCACCATTTACACTTCCCTGAGGTCTCCAAATGTCAGGTTATTGTGAAGATGTTTTGGACCATATAAAAATGGAAGATCTTTTTTTTTTCTTCCCTGAGCCAACTAAGTCATTGGGCTTTATGCTTCCAGGTGTTGTCAAAGAGTATGTTTGTCTGCAAGTCATGTTCCAGACTGTGGCTTTTGTGAATGCTAAGACCAGTAAACAATCAAACACTCCAGCCACATAGAGAAGATTGAAACAGGACTGAAAAGAAGGTTGTGAGACATGAATTCCCAAAGAGCATAAGTAATGTTTCAGCTAAGGATTGTTGGATTTTCTTTTGGCAGGCAGTAACTAAATACCACTTTTAAAGCCTTGTATGAAAAAAAAAAGTATGTTAGAAACACAGAAATGGCTTTGATTTTATACAGTTGTATGTATACATGTATTTTCATGTTTAGCATGCTTGGTGATGACGGATCATCACGCAGTTTGTAGGGTGTTTCCTTTTGAAAACATAGCCTTCAGTGTGATATGTAGGCTATAGAAACATCTTGTGAATGCTGTGTAAAATTCAAATACTGCAGCACTACAATCACAAGATTCATACAGTTGAACAGTGCTGGGCTGCTATGTATAATTTGTGGGTTTTTTCTTCTCATTTTTTCTTCTCATATTTCTCTTTTCATTTTGGTTTGACATGTTAGAGCCATGCAAGATAGCATGGTTGTAATTTATATTTGCAGGCTGCATAGTCCAAGTATTTCTTGCTTATTTTGAATCTTTCAACATGCGTTTTGTAAGCCTTATTCAAGGACCTGACATCTAGTTGCTTTTCAAGGAAGAGAATAGTTTACAGAAATGCACACCAATATGTTTGTGTTCTTTTATGGTTCCTCATGCTTCTGAGCCCTTTTTTCATTGAACTCAGGAAGAAGTATGAAACTCTCTGTATGGAAAATATAGCCTGTCACACAGTGGGAGAGAAATTGTCCAGTTAAAGGCATAACTAGAATAAATGTTATTCTGAAAACCATTACATGTATGGTACTTTAAATGAGATTTTTTTTTTCCTAAAATGCAATGGAAATTACCAAAACCAAAGCAAAACTAAAACATAAATTATAGATAATACTAAATAATAAAAGCTTTATAGCAGTGCCATATGAGAAGCTAGGAAAATGGAAGCAGTTGCAATTCTGTTAATTTTGACTTGACACAAATAGCCTTTCTCACTAAGAGACATTCTTCACTTTTAATCATGGTGCTGTGGCTTAACCCTAGTCAGCAGCCAAGCACCACACAGTCGCTCACTCATGAAAAAAAGCTTTGTGATTTGAGATGAAGACAGTTTAATAAGATAGCAACAGAAGAGAGAATAATCATCATCATAAAAGAATATACAAAGCCAGTGATGCACAGTGCAATTGCTCACCACCTGCTGACTGATGCCCAGCCCCGCCCCGAGCAGCGACAGCCACCTCCCCCCAGTTTACATACTGAGCATGACGTCACACGGTATGGAATATCCCTCTGGCCAGCCTGGGTCAGCTGTCCTGGCCGTGCCCCCTCCCAGCTCCTTGTGCACCTCCTCGCTGGCAGAGCAGGGGCGGCTGAAAGGTCCTTGGCTTAGTATCAGCACTGCTCAGCAACAACTAACATCAGTGTGTCGTAAACATTATTCTCATCCTAAATCCAAATCACAGCACTATACCAGGAAGAAATTTAACTCTATCCCAGGTGAAACCAGGACACCTGGAATCATTTACATGTTTTACACTGTTATATCATTTTCTTATTTATTTATTTATTTTTTAAACAACACCAACATCAAGAATATTTTAATATCATTCTTGTAATGTAGAACTGGTGCACCTTAGGGCATTGCTAGTCACTGTATGACTGAAGTGTCATTGTAAGAGTTACCTGGTGAGGGGGGCAGTAGGCTGTGAATGCTGAGATGGTGCTATTTCCATCTGCAACGCAGTCTTGGTATGTAACTTCAGGCATATTAGTTTAATTCAGTTATTATGTATATAAATGAAGATAATAATGGCTTAAGACACATAATGGACAAAGTAGGTGCTGATTATTCCTTGAAGATAAAGGATAATTGAGGGAGGTGATTTTGCCCCTCTATGCTGCTCTGGTGAGACCTCACCTGCAGTGCTGCTTCAGCTCTGGAGCCCTCAGCACAAGAAGGACATGGAACTGTTGGAGCGGGTCCAGAGGAGGCTACAAGAATGATCCGAGGGCTGGAGCACCTCTGCTATGAGGACAGGCTGAGAGAGTTGGGGTTGTTCAGCCTGGAGAAGAGAAGGCTGCAGGGACACCTGATTGCGGCCTGTCAGTACTTAAAGGGGGCCTATAGGAAAGAGGGGGAGAATCTTTTCAGTAGGGACAGTGGTGATAGGACAAGGGGTAATGGTTTTAAACTGAAACAGGGTAGGCTTAGGCTGGATATAAGGAAGAAATTCTTTACAATGAGGGTGGTGAAGCACTGGAACGGGTTGCCCAGAGAGGTGGTGGAGGCCCCATCCCTGGAAACATTCAAGACCAGGTTGGACGGGGCTCTGAGCAACCTGATCTGGGTAATGGTGTCCCTGCTCACTGCAGGGGGGTTGGACTAGATGGGCTCTGGGGGTCCCTTCCAACCCAAAACATTCTGTGATTCTATAAGTTTTAAAATGATGATTGTATAGTATGTTGTATACTTATAATCTGTCTACACTGACTAGATGTCCATCAGGATGAGGGTGAAAACTACTGTTCAGAGGTGACCTTATGACAGTCATCTGCAGTGGAACACTCTGAGGTACTTGTATACAGGTATACTGTCCAAGTACATCAACCCCTTTGAGAAGCAGTGCACATGGGTTAGCTTGGCATGGTGCCATGCCAAGCCAGCTATACCAAGTGAGTCTGCAATTCGAGCTGTTGTGTCTGTATATTCTGCAGTGAGATAGGCACTCACAGAGCTGTAGTAGCGTGTGGTGAGTTAGCAGGACTGCCACGGACAGTGTGCTGCATCCTGACATTTTCATTTACTCCTGCGTCACTGCTGGATCCTGGTTCGTAGGTGAAGAAACGGTTGAGTTAGGCTGCCTACGTTAGGTAGTGCGTTCAGCGTACATACCCAGTCTGGATGGCATGACCATGCTTTTCTGTTACAGTCTGATAAAGGAGCTTGGATACTGTGCTGTCTAAATGATTTATCAGTCATCTGAACTACATGTTGTAGTAGACTCTGTAGGCACCATGGCAAGAGATGTGCAAATGATCCCTGCTCTGGTAGAGTGGTAACAACAGAGCTGGAAGGGGCTGCAGTGTGGAAGCAGGGTGTGAGTTGGCAAATGTGATGCCAGATCTTCCTGGAGACTATACTGAGTGTCCTAAGGAGATGACATACGCCATAAAGGATAAAAGGAAAGGGAGGGAAAATAAATTTGTGGGGAGAGGAATTAAACTGAACGCTGGAGGACCAAGGAATCTAGAGAATATGGTGCTTGTAGCAGAGAAAGAATAGTTGTAAAAGCAGTCTTGATTTCTGCTGCTTATCGTTCTTTTCTGATACTTTATTTTTGTTCAATACTATACAAAATGAATCACATACAGATCAACATTACACTTGTCCTTAAAGCTTGCACTCTGTAGAATGAATGAAAAACCCCCACAGATTTTTAAAAGGGTGCACTAATATAAATATGCACTTATTACTCCCACTGATGAAGGCCAGGATCACTCATTTGTAGAGATACATTTTTAATAAACAACACTGAAAATTTAGGAGGCAAGTACAAAAATGAGAATAAGTCTGTAAGTAGGTAGGAGATGGATATATTTCAGAAGTCTATCTAGAAAATGTAAAACAAAGCAGACATTTACAACTGCATTATGTACCTGTGTTAACGTCAAATAGCTCAGCAATGTCCTTTTAAAAAGACCATTTCTACACTGCCAAGTTCAATAAGATAGTGTTTTCCATGAGTCAGAACGCTGACAACTCTGTCAGAAACGTGTATCCTAAAAATGACTGTGAGTTTATTAGCCATAATACATTAGGAATATACATATTCTTGTGTAAACAAATGCTTAACATATGCAGTGGTCCACAGTGATCTTTATGTCTGGAATGAAATTGCATAACCAGTTTTACCCTGCAGTCGCACCGCAGCTTCTTCTGGCCCTGGTGAAGACAAGAAGCACCAGCTATGATTTCCATTCTGTCTTCACAGTCCTGGCAGATGGACTTCAATGCTGAGCAGACCTGGAAAGAAAATATTTTATGTTAGATTGGGCAAACCAAACATTTTCCCATGTTTTTTCAAAACCCACAAATTCAGTTGGCAGTAGCTACTCATTCTTCAGTGCTGATGATGCTTAAAGTATCTTTTACACCTTAAAATGTACAAAGTACACACTGTGCCCCCATTCAGTGCTCTGGCCTGAGTAGACTCCACCAGATGGATGTGGTTGTGTCTAGCTAGTGCAGGTAAGGTGCAACGGGGGCATTCGTGGAGGCATTTTGGTTCAAGTGGGAGCTACTACATCGCCTGAGCTGTCTACCTCTTACAAGTAGGATGCTGTTTTCTAGACACAGTGACACAAGATACTGGAGCCTTGTAGAAAACTAGATGGTTATAACAGATATTTCTTAACATTTGCATTAATTAAAAAATACTCTGCTTTAGTAAGGAGCGTAACAAAGAATGAAGTTTCTCCTTGGCAGGCTTTCCTTCAGTTAGTCTTCACATAAATTCAGTTTGCTGTCCTTTTTTTTTTTTGTTTCTATAAAAAATCCTTTTATAACCAAACTGACAGGTCCTATTTTTGGATTATGTTGTCAGAATGTAAAGTATAATATTTACTTTGATGAACAATCAGAAGTAAAAGCATATTAATAAAAAACAAGTAATGCAGGTGTGATGTGTTCCCCCCTGTCCCCTTCCAATAGGATATTTTTGGCAGGAACGGCTGGTAGCTGTCACATTATTATTATGTAGATTCTCATTATAGGAAAGTATGTCTTCAGATAAACTGTATGTTGCAGATTTAAGTGAAAAGATATGTAATAAAATGACAGATGTTAAAATGTAGCTTGGCTTTTTAAAGCTATGTAGGCTTCCTCTACCTTAATAGAGGAAAATAAAAAACGAAAGTAGTGGAAATGAATTTTCCTCCATTTCAAGATGAAAGTATGGAGTTGCCTAAATTGTTTTTGCTATCAAAGAGCATATGAAGGTTAATCCTGGAGCCACGAGCAGCCTGTAGATTCCAGCAGATCGTAGGTGAGAAACGGATGGTGTGAAGTGTGGTAAGCTGATGATTCTTTCTTTCCTCCTTGCCTCTCCCAAACTTGCTGATGTGCTGTGAAAAAATGACGGCATGGTGTAGTGGATTTAATTTTTATGTTTGCATTCATCTGCAGTGACAGCGTGGAGCCAAGCATCATTTTCATTGTGTAATTTCAAAGTATTTAATACCAATGGAGAAAAAGTAAATCTTCTCTTGCTCACATTTTCATTCCTGTAGGCTCTGGTGTAGTTGTACTGTAATAAAACTGTCATACAACTGCCAGAACCAGCCCTGTGATTCAGCCTATTCTTGTGCATAATGTTTATTTTGTCAGGTCTTGTTTGAGCAATGTTGTCAAATGTCCTGCTATAAAAAAAGAGCTTGTCATTGTGGAAGCACAGATAACTGTAGGAGTGCTGGAGTAGCACATGCTACTCTAGAGAGCAATCAAAAATAGTTCAGACGCCAAAGACTTTGGCCCTACTTTGATGTGAAAGGAGAGTGGTGGAAGAAGGGACCTTAATCCCTCAAGTGTGATTCAGCATCTCTGTGCCTGTGTTTAGCGTGATTTGGGACACGGTGTCACAGGTGCTCTGTTAGTCGAGCCGGCTGGCTGCCGGCACCGGCCATAGCCAGTGTAACCCTCCCCCGGGGAGGACCCCCCGCTGCCCCTCTCCAGTGCACAGCGTCCCGTACAGCTTCCACCCCGCTTCCATGCAGGGCTGTGCCTCCTCTGCATTCTTATTTAGAATATCAGCAGGTCCTTTTAACAATTAGTATCATGCTATGCTGGCTGTATGCTCATTCCTGTTTATTCCCAGCGTTCATGGGGTATTTTTTGCAAGGTAATGTTGTCTAAAATAGGAAGCTTTTCTTCAGCAATCTACAAACTGATGGAGCAGTCAAAGAAGATGTAGAACAGTCATTCTTGTAGAAAATACTGAGGGCAAATTACATTCTCAGTCTCTAGTGACGAGTAAGCATCTGTTTTTTCCTTTGCATTAAGAGATGTTACAAGGTGACAGGAGACATTACTGCTCCTTTATTAAAATTGCTGTTGAAAAGTACTGATGAGCTGCCTCCTAGAGTCTGCTCCCTCCCCTTGGCGTTCAGTGGTGCTGCATAAACCAGTTTATATTAAAAGCCTGCACAAAAGACAAGCAAAACATACAGCCAAAAATACCACAGAATAATACGAATGTAAGCAAGGATCTATAGAGTAAGTAGAAGTCACAGTTACAAGTAATTTTTATTGACTTTATATTGGCATTGTCTCTTCTTTTACTCGGGAAAGAAATTGCTTCTCTTAGTATCTCTGAAAAATACTCAGGGAAGGTCCAATGGTTAGTAACAGAGAAAAATGGCATAATAGTTTCCTGTCCTTCAGTTGGAAGATACATAGTAGAAGATTTTTCTTGCAAAGTCAATAGTAGCAAAAGTAAAACAAACAAACAAAAAAAAGGAGTATCACTGAAAGAGATGTTTTTTTCAATATGTTTTGCAAGATGAAAAAAGAAAATAAATACCAAATTCTTTCTAACCAAGACTTATTTGCCTTATCTTCTGATTCTCTTTTCGCTAAGGAAAAGCAGATTTTATTTTTTATTTAATTCAGATTCTAAGGTTCTAAACTCAAATTCTTTGAGCTGAAACAGTTCAGTTTGTATATATTCAAACTTGGGGTTTGTATATATTTAAACTTGAGGAGGAGTTAAAATGCAGACTGTTATGCATCTCTTGGCCACAAGATTGCAATTAAAAGGTGTGAGCAATCATTTAGAATGTATTGGGGAATTCTGTAAGAGCAATTTCTTTAAATTTCTATAAAACATAGGAAACTTTATTATTACAATTTTTTGAAGGTTCAAATTGGCAGCTAAGCTAGTTAAACACTGCAGTTAGAGCATTCAAGAAGGCACTGCTGTAAAGCCTTATTACTCCCTGTTTATGGATACTTTCAGATGTTTATCTAGATCTGTCAAGAATGGGTACAGATCAACTCCCATCCACAGCTACGATGTCTCAAGGGGGATTTTCAAGACAGACTTTGGTATAAGCAGTGTTTGAGGTGAGGGGAAAAAAAGGGGTTTTTTGAGAGTGAAGTGACTTTCGGAGAATCTTCAGATGTTTTCCTTTATCAATTCCAAATCAGTCATGATGAGCATAAAAAAATCTGTTTTGAGGCAGAATGAATTTTGGGTTAGAAAGGCAAGGAGGAAGATGATGGCTTTAGCAATAGCAGCAGTGGCTGGGGTCACTTAGCACCTCAGCCAGTTGTTCAGGCCAAATAGTATGGCCATTGTAGGCAACTGATTGTTTTCTAGGGGAGCATAAAAGGAAATGATCCATGTAATGGAGACCCCTAATCATTTTAAGTGGAAGGGCAGGCTGGAATGTAGTGCTCAAAGGCAGCTGCGGGTATCAGGACTGATTAGCCGCGTCCCTGCTGACCCTGCTAGGCTAATCAGGCTAACTGGTAGAACCATGTAGAAGCATGTCCCGATTTGCTGGTAGGATGCACACCTTGACTGTTTAGGAAATCAGCATGTGCTCGGCCTGTTTCATGTCCTGATACTACTCCTGTCTTTCCTTCTTCTAGAGCTGTGCAAAATGTTGAGTAGGACTGTGCAAAAGCAGCTGTGCTTTTGCAGCTCTGTTGTACAGCTTTAGGCAGTGGACTGCCTGGAATACTTGTCCGTGCCTGCTACTTGAGCTCCTCTAAAGCATCAAACAGAGCTAAAATATATAACTTTAGGATATCAGTTTCCTATCCACATAACGGGCTGCTTAGTGGATTTCCTAATCTGAAAGTAAAACCGTAATTTTGAAATAGCTTTGGTTTTGAAAGATGAAACTTCTTTTGGAATCAAAGTGATAATAATGTTGACTGTAGTATTACACTGAAGATCAGAAGTTTAGGATTTCCATCTTAAGGATGCAGAAGCAGCAGAGCCAATCACAACAGGATTCTAACCTTAAAAGAATGAGAATTCATGAAATGCTAATATTTTTCTTGGATGACTTTGCATGTACAGAACTGAGCTCCAGATTTTGTGATGGGTCAATTAAAACTGAATGTAGAATTTTAGCCTCTTGCTGTATTTTTGTTGGTTTCCAGCTGTCATAGAATCTCACTTTATTTGGATAGACTTTAACTGTGAAAAAAATCTATTAAAAGCGTTCCAGGTTTGAATATGCCCTACTTTTAGCAATAAATCTGTCACTGTGTCCATCTAAATCACAGCAATTTTTTTTTCTCCTATTTGTTTTCTGGTAAGCGTAGCTTTCTTGACAATTATCTAGTTATGTGAATTTCAGAAATATAGTTTGCTTGCTAGGAGCACTGTGGTCCAGTAAAATGAGTTTCTGGTCAGGATCCTCTTAAAACCATACCGGATAGTGAGAGGAGTTGGGGAGTTATTTCCCTCCCTAATTTTCTAAGCTTTGAAAAAGAAAAAGCACAGCAGAAATTAGATTTGAGTAAAACATGGCATGCTGGGTTTGATTGTTGAGGTTTCCTTAATAAAAAAACAAAACAAAACAAAACAAAAAACCAAACAGATTGGGCCACTCAGGCAAATGGAAGCCAGCCTGTTTGTGGAGTTGTCAAGCCTTCTCTGTAATCTTTGTTAATGAATTGAAATAGAAACCCTTAAAAAGTATACTCAACCTCGTTTTTTCATCAAAAATACAGTTAAAGGAAGGAGACCAGGAAAGAAAACAACAACAACAAATTCTCAAACAACCACCCTAAAAATATGTAAGCAAAGACACATTAACAGTCTGTACAGATCTTGCTGTCAGTCGTGTAGCAGGCACTTTCTTAAGATTTTGTAAACCATTTTGATCTTCTACAAATTCTCATCCACCTAAAATTCTCATCACCTTCATTAGTGGTTTATTCTCTCCTGCTGCAGATGGTTACATTTTTGTTACAGTAAATTACATCTATAGCTACTCCATGCAGTAGTTGGTAAAGTGAATGTCTAGCATACAGGATAAATTCCCTTCCTAAAGCTTTAATTTACTGGCTGTCAAAAAGTTGTTACATCTTGAAACTCATTCTCCAAGGGGAAAAGTTATATTTTTGCAATGTGTTTGGTGCTAAATTTCAGGCAAATGCTGACTTGTTAAGGGCAGTGAAACAAAACATTGTAAAATTTGTGCCATTTTGTTTTTTCATCACCTGATTTATTTTGGAGAATTACCATGTAAACAAAAAAATGTAAGAAATTACTTTCTAGACTATTAATGTGGGATCTGAAATAGAATGGAGGAGCCAGTTTTCATTTGCAGTAAAAATGATGTCCTGGCTCTGGAGAAGATTTCTTCCAGTGTATCAGTTGTGCAAAGGGGCTTCAGTGTGGATGTTTAGTAACACTTCAGACATTGAAGCAATTCACTTAATTTTGGGAGAACTATAAGCATGCCTCAAAGTCCATCCATCTCTAGAACACAGGCCATTTTTCATTTTCTTTTCTCAGGCTGTTTTTGGCTTTTAGCCTGCTAACTTGGGCAGCATTGCCAGATTTCATAAGCCATCCGCTTAGGCCAGGCCAAAGCTTACCGGAGGGGTGAAAGTTTACCGTGTGTGGTTCAGCCAGCTATAAGGCACAACTCAGCCTTGACAAAAACAGAACTAGAGTGTGACAGTGGTGTAAAGGGAGATCTATTGTCTTTTGGTGGTGTTAAAAGTGAAATGATAACTTTCCTTTTAAGTCATTATATCTTATGTAACCTTAGATTTTGAAGTTTAACCTTAATATGTAACCACATGGCTGATGTATGTGTGCTCCTGAGACGTCAAAAGCAAACGATAAATCAAATCCAGATGTTGCACATCATATAATCCATCACCTTTGCAATGCAAACCAAACATACGCTCCCTGCTTTCAAGGGAGCGTGCTGGGGAGGGCAAGATTCAAAGCACCACCCTTGAGACAGCAAGAGTTCCCTAAGCAGCGTGCGTCTGTTCTTGTAGTACTTTTGTGATACGGAAAGGTGGATGACCTTCTCTGAGTTCATAAAATAAGGGGAGACATAGGAGGACGTGGTCACTGTTGAGGTCACAGATCAGAAGTACAGTTAGTACACCATGCTGTTTCCAGTTTGATTGGTGGGAATTTTAACAGTGACTCCTGTCAGAGCAGAATTTGGCTATTATTTTGAAAGCCTTTAGCAGAGCCTGGGTAGAAGAAACACTTTCTTTATTTGTACAGACATTCTAGAAATGATTAGACACGCAAACAAGAACCTTGTAAGTTACAAATACCATCTCATAATGAAACCAGCATTTATTTTTCCAAATTCCTAATTTTGTTGAGATTTAAGCACCAGAAGACTCTTTGAGACTTGTTAGAGCCATGAAAAGGCACTTGAATATATATATCTGTAGCAAAGACTGGAATAAGAGCCAAGAATTTTGTTTTCCCCTTGTCAAGGAGAATAAGATCTGACCTCCTGAGAGGTAGAGAAGAATTGGTGCAGTAAAAGGGACTGCCTCAACAATCTTCTCGATGTAATAGGAGATGCGTTTACTGGGTCTGATGTTCTCCTAAGGTGGAGAGGAAAGAAGGTCCTTGGCCCAGGAGGAGTCTGTCCCACAGGAGCTGCTGGTCTGAGCCAGCCAGCCCAAGGCTTTTTGGGAGAGCTCCTTTCTTGGCAGGTGCTGCAGAAGCCATGCAGTCCATGGCGGTAGTGACTAGGATGGCTTTGAGGATGTTCCAACAGCAGCAGCAAGCATGTCCTGTCTTGAGGAGACCGGTCTCCTGTAGACTTGACTGTCTTCCCTCTTTAATTCTGACACAAGTGGAAGTTTTCTTGGGATGCAGATTTTTTCTTTTTTCTTTTTTTTTTTTTTTTTAATCAGAAAAGAAAATGAATACTCAGTAGTGACTTATTGCTTGTTCCTTCTCATTTTGTCCTTACTAAGAGGAGGAAGGATGGAAAGCAAAGCAAAGGCAAATACTGTTTCCTTAACCTAGTAGATGTTCATGGAATTCTTTGGGGCTTAAACTGGCTTTCTTCCCTCATGCAGGTACGCAAGTCAATGGCTGTCAACAAAGTAGAACAGACAAAGGGAAAAAACAGATTTTTGACTAATAGTGGTTAATTGGTATAATTCATAAACTTGTTTCTGAAAGCAGTGAAAAGATGCCTCCCTTGTGAGAGACAGGAGCGAGTTAGAAGCCAGCTACTCTCTCATTTACTTTGTAAGAATTTATTAATGTTTTGTGATTTTCAGGCTAGAAAATACCCATTTACCATTATCAGAATAACAGGGGCTTTATATGCTGTACACACACAAACAAGCTACCGGGCTACTCTGTGCCTTCATTCTTTCCCACCTATCATTTGTCTATTTTGATTTCACCTGACTATAAAGCCTGGGAGGAGTGAGCCCTGCTCTTTGAAATGGCTCGGGCCATGCTGGATCCCGGTTCCGTGACTCGCTGGCAGCTGCAGTGGTGGGGATGTACTGGTCCGCATCTGGACCCGAGGAAAGAGCTTACCTCCTGTCATGCACTGGCAGAGCGAGCAGCAGCCGTGTGGTGCAGGACTATTTGCAAGCACAAGAGGAACATCTGACTCTTTGAACTGTATTTGACATTCAGACAGCTGCCCTGTATCTTCTGGATCATAAAAAAAAAAAAAAAATAAAAAAAAAAGCCACAGACTGGGTGGAAGTGTCCCACAGGCTCAGCCATGGGGTGCTGCATGGCATGATACAGATAGCTTAATGAGCCCTGGGCTCACTGGGCTCTCTGTGATCTGACATAATACGCATAATGTTAGTCAGGAGGGCTCTCATGTTTTCCTAACAGTCCTAATCTCATTTTTCATGACATGGGCCCATTTATATCCCTGAAGGATTATCTTGCTTTTCTTCCTTGTCAGTTGAGGTCATCCAAAATCCTAAAATTCAGTGCTTTATTTATTTTTGTCAATGGACAAATCTGTTTATTATGAGTCATAGAAATGCAAAACAGATGATCAGAACTTCAGCACAGTTAGCCTCCCACATTTACAGTCCTATAGTTCAGTTACTAACGCTTACATTGTTGTCCTTCTCACTCTCCAGTTTGGGGAAATTCTAATGGTGGTTGTGAGCTCTGCAGAAAAAGAAAAGGGGTTTTTCATCTACCTTGGACTTTTCCTTTCCATCTATACCCACTAAAATGTCACTTTCCTTTGAGGGAGGCAGGTCTAAAGGTACAGAGTGCTATCTAGTTTATCTTGGAGCACGGGTCTGTCTCTTCAGCAGAAAATTGTTCTGGATTTTATATTTTTATTACTCAGCTAATCATAAGTCCATGCCTATATACCATAACATTAGCATACATTTTTTGATGCTTTTACTGTATTACTTCAGAAGGGAGATGACTCCCTGGTAGTATAAACACCCTTTAATGGATCCAAGAAGTCAGACTACTGTGTAGGTCTGATTTGACTGCGTGCCTAATATATGGATATGTTTCTTATAACGTTCATGTTTTAAGCCCAGGAGGGAGGCTTATGGGAAAAAAAAGAGGAGATGGACTGTTAGGGATGCTGTGGTAGACGGAGTTAATGTTTTCTGGGTCTAGAATGCTAATTCTGCCAAACTATGTGAAATGGTATATACTGGTTTTACAGTGGAGACCTTGGTTCGCTAGGCACCAAGATAAAATCATTACATCATTCAACATGGAATATGAGCTGGTATTTCAGAAATTAGGCAATAAGGAAAGAAAGGATATGTTTGTTATTTATGATGTTTTAGACTTAGTGGAAACATTCTTTGTTTCGTGTTTCTTCTTAACATCAAAAATTGCCTCTGTGGAAGGGCAGTTTGATCAGGGAGTGTGTAATGGAACAGAAATGGTTTTAATTTTAATTCAGATTGAATCCAACCCAAGTAATTTTACCAGGATAAATATCTGACATTTAGAGATGGTAGTTCATGTGACAGGAATTGAATTGATGATTTAGTTCAGTTCTCAGTGGACTAATTTTACATAAAATAGTATTTTCATTAATTGATTAATTTCAGAGAAGTGAAAATAACGTCGTAAATTGGCCTTATTAATCCAAGAGAAGCTGATTTACCCTGGCTGTATATAAATATGAATTTTACATTAGTAGCATGGCAGAGAAAGTCCATGACATGCTAAGGGTTTCATCAGTATCTAGTTTTCCAGAGAAATATTTAATGAAAAAGATAGTCCTGCATATTGTTTAGCCTGTTTTTAAGGAAATGAGACTTAGGCCGTTGCACTGTACATTCACTGGTGTTTCTCTGGTAACTTTTGAACCTCTTGTGTAATTTATGATTCAAACTTGATGAAGGGCTGGAATTTTTCAAAATGTCTACAACTGGTCCCAGTAAGGAGGAGGCTTACCTCAGTGGTTACCTGTTGTGCTGGGAGCACATATACCTGCAGACCTGGCTACACCTTGTCTGGATGTGAAGCATGATATATGCCAGGTTATGGGGACATTCTAAGGGGAGGGAGACTTACAACACGTGGAGATCAGTTGTAGGTGCCGTGGGACGGTGTACGATCCTGTGGGGCTGGGGAAGGAGCTGGGTTCTTACTGAGGCAGTGCAGGCAGGTGAAACGGTAGGACACACATACCTAAGGCTTCTTCAGTCGTCTACTCATGCAGCAACTTAGGTTCCTCTACAGGCATTTAAAGAAATGCAAAGAAAAATTTGCCAGGTATTTTCTGGTTTACTATGCACAGTTGAATAGTTAAGCAATGTGGAAACACAAGTCAGATATAAAAAAAGGCTATTTAGTTGGTAGTACAGGTAGAAGTATACATTTTTCCTGATTTTTTTTTTTTTACAGGTACTTTTTCTTAATAAAGATGATAAATGTCTTAACAGTATTTCACAAATACAAATTAAATGCCTTTGATGTATCACACTTTTAGAGGCTCTGTCCAGTGCCATGCACAATAAATAAAGACTAATACCCAAATACTTTCTCTCTCCTTTTTTTTTAAAGTTATTTTATTGCATACCATTTAAACATTAGTATGTTTACTTCTGAGGCTTGATACTTGTTGTAGTGATATTTTGAATATCCCATCTGATTTTGTCAGAGAAACAAATTAGCACCTTGAGTATTGGAGAATTATTAGTGATTTTTCTTTTTGTCTTCCAGTTTGAGTTCTCAGACAGAATAAGTTATTTATCATCCTGCTACCTGGCAGAAAGTTTAAAGCAGTCCTACTCCATTTATATCCAAAGGATGACTAAAAATTGTTTGGTTGTTCCCAAGGAGCAGATAGAATGTGCTTTCTCATTTCATAAGTAGGGCTAAATCCACATCTCTTTTTAGTTCTTGGGCATGCACTGATGAGCTGAAAATCCTGTAATGAAGAATCACATCATTCCTTTAATTTGTTGTTCTGCATGATAGAAACAAGGGCAGATGCAACTCCTTGCTCTGCCCAGTAGATCCAGGCCTGTGGAACATACTTTGAAGTGGTGGCAGTTTTATGTTCTCTGGAGTAGAAATGAATTACTCTTTCTAGACTAGATGAATTAGAGTTTAGAAGATAATGCAGGCTGCCTCTGAAGCCCAGAAGTCGGCAATCAGAAAACTTAAATGATGTACAACCCGTAATTTTCTGCAATCTTTCTTTCTATTGATTCCGCTAATAATTAAATCTGAACCTTCTGGCAGTTCTTGGAACATTTTTATCAAATTCTGCAGTGGCAGATTGAAGGTCTACATGTCCAGAGGTGAACGGGGTTTTTATCATAACTCTGCCTGAACGGGTTGAATACGCTTTGCTAACATTGCTCTCGAGGGTAAAAGATGATTTCCTTCTTTTACTAACAGAAATATTTTATGAGTCTTTGACAAACCTAAACTTGGATGCCCTTGATAAATTGTTTGAGCTTGGTCCACTCTGGCAAACCTTTTTGATTTGGTGCTTTTTGTTTCGACAAGTGCTACTATTGCAGCCATTTTTTCGAACTGTCAAAGTACCTTTCTGAGCAAATATAGTAGTGCTACAATACATGAGAATGAGGGAGCCAGTAAATACTAGATTTTTCCCACTTCCTGACATGTTTTGTCTGAAATAGGAAAGCACTTTATGTATTTAGTCTTAACTGAGCTAGCGATTGCTCTCATCAGTGACGGAGAACACCCTTTGTAATGAATACTTGAAATACCACCCTCAGCTACAGTGCTGGTACCTCACTGAAATACCGCCTAACTCTTTATTGATGTACAATTTAATAACCTGGTATACAAGGTGTTCTCACTTGTCTGGCTGTTACTGCTTATGCGAATGAAATCCGTTCGTTCACACAAGTCTGAAGTCTTTTAGGGTTGGGACCAAACCCAGGTAAACCCAGGTAAAGTCAGAGCTTGAAGAAATCACTTAGCTATGAATGGCACAGAGGGAACTTCCTGATGTTGAGTGTAGAATAAAATTTACTAATTCCTTCAAATATGGGTTGTTGTTTAAATATCCCCATCTTTTTTGAGAAGCTTATTTAGTTGACCAGCAATCAATAAGTGGTATGTAGGTGGTGAGAGTAGCTATAAAATGGATTACTTTATTGGTTTTCTGATGTTTGAACAGCATTAAAGTAGTGTAGAAACAAAGGGTCTTGCAGTTTAGAGTGCTGCTAACCTGTTCCCTGCTAAGACATTTGCTGGAATACTACATCTCACGCACACAGGCAATTACAAAGAGACTTTTTATGTTTTCTAGGGCTACAGTGTAGGGTAGGATGGTGACTTGCATAGCTGAAGTTTATGTTGTCATTGTTTCTGGAACAACACTGGCAAAACCAATTTGAAGATTCATGAGAACAAAGGGTGGGTTAATCAAAAAGAAGACACTTTTTCTTTGTGTCTTTCTCAAATAGCAAGCATCTTTTCTTTTCCTTTATTTTTTAACCTTTTTTTTGTATTTATAGCAGTAGCAATTGTACATATACTTAGTTTGCTACAGGCAGATCTTTTTGGCCTTGCCAGAATTGATTTCTCTCTCACATAAAGAGTGGTTTATGAAGGAGGTTTGGAACAGAATTGCATACACTCTGCTGGGTAACATCTTTGCCTGATACCTAATACATGGAGAGGACCTCTGGCTGTATTTTTTGGACTAGACAATATGCTGTTCAAATGCAAATTGTGTATATTATTTTAATAATTATAATATTTTAATGTACTGGAAATCCTCTTAGCAACACTACAGCTAAATTAGTGGTAAAACAATGATACAGAATGAATGGCTTGCTATTGGAAGTGGAAGCATTATCTCTGTGCTGTTCGTGTAGGCTCAGTGTCTGAAGAAAGGCTAAGTAAGATCCCAGTCCTGCAGGATTACTTGTGTGAATAGAGTTTCTTATATGTAAAACTTTTCAGGATAAGGGCCATTATAATTTCTAGGGCAGGAGCCGTATCTGTCTCTTTGCTTTGTGATGCACCTCCAGTGTGAATGCATACCTAATAATACTCAGTTTTAATTCCTTGTGAAAGCAATGACTCCAGCTATGAGTTAGATCCAGAATAAATGGGGAGCAAGCATTGCAGAGGCTCTTAGCACCTCGATAGCATTCTCATTTGCACTGTGAATTTGCCTTGTTTACGACCTGGGTTTGCAATGGACTTGCCTGTAGAAAGGCAAGAACTTGGATCTCCACTGCTCACAGATCTAATTCCCCCTGTTTGCAGACCTCAATATCTAATGAAACAGCCTGCAGCTAGTAGAAGATGATGAGATGTTGACATGATCAACCAAAGCAGTTTTTAAAATTGCTTAGTGTCCTAACTCAGTGATGGGAGCTGGGAGCGTGTTTTTCTGCGTGTGTTGCCATAGCTTTGATCAATGCAGGGCTCTGGTGCTGAGCCCGGGGCTGCAGGTGTTGTGCTCCTGCTACAGGAAGACAGGGAGCAGTGAGGGACATGCAGAGCTAAGAGTTTATGTTTAGCTTAACTAAAGTCTTAACTTTCTAATCAATGCACAGCTGTTATGTTAGTCCAGATCCCTCATTATGGCTAATAATACAGTTAAGACACGGACTTTCTAGTACCTCTTCCCACCCCTGGTGTTATGCTCGCCCCTCCAGTGTCCTCGGGGTCCCCGTGCTGGTGGTGATACTTCTCAAGGAGCATTGGGGGCAGATGGCTGAGGTTTTGGTGAGCCATTAGCATGGTGGCACTAGGAGGAGTTTCATGCCAGCAGCGGGGGGGATCCTTACTGCTTCCTCCTAAGTCCACTTGGAGACATTTTTACAGGTTTTCTAGCACAATTGGTTTACTTGCAGTTCTTCATTGATTCCCAGTTCCACAATATGCTTGTTTTTCTCTTTGCTACTGCTAAAACTGGTTTTACCTGACTCACACCTTTACACTGTGATTTGTATTTACAGGCTGATGCCTCTCGTATTTTCCTGTGCATGTGCTGTGCTACTTTGGTTTTATTCTAGGATTGTAGATAATTTTGTGATTTTCTGTGATCCTACAGTGAATAGATTATGCAAAAGTTCAGGTTTTATTTTTGTAGCCCTTGGAAATGAGAAAGAAATTTGGAATGAAAGAGCTTTCTGAATGTTTAGCTTGCATCTGATTAACTGGTTTTTTTTGTTGTTGTTGTTTGTTTGTTTGTTGGGTTTTTTTTATGTTAATGCAGACTTTCACGTGGATGCAGCTTTTTTCAAATGAATCTAAGCCTGGCTTTCAGCAATTGAGCTTAGTTAGGTTAACATCGCATCTTAAGGAAAGCTGGTGTGACTTCTGCAATAGCTCCGCCTGAGACTTGATGGTGAGATCTTCCTGCCCAGCAGGCATAATAAAATAATTTTTGTAAGAGGGTTTTGAACAAAATCCCTTCTGCTCCGTTCATCTGTGAGAGACTGAAGAGCAGGGAAAGATGAATGCACCAGATGAGTTGCAGGAGTCCCTCCTGGTGATGGCCCATGTTTTATGGTAGGTGACAGGGAGCCAGACCTGTCTGTCGTCTTAAGGATCCGTCCAAACTAGGGCATGTCCATGGTAAATAGATTCAAATCAAACAGTGCTCTGAGAGCAGTGCAGGTTGCCTGGGGGAAGGTGAGGTGGGCACCCTCAACTCTGCATCTGCATCGCAAACCTTGGGCAGAAGAAATCAGACTTACACCCTGGTTTTTTTCTTGTTGCTTTGTGGCTCTTTCTGGAGTAAAGGATAAAAACTAGCCTTCAGTAAAAAGATTAAATTCAGATAGAAAAAATTAACATATGATAAATTACTTGCAAAAATACTATGTTAGAAGAAGGTAATTTGGGCAGCAAAGCAAGGCACTTGGGAGTTAGAAAGCATCCCTTCTGGTTGCCTGTGCGGTGAGAGTGAGTAGACAGAACTGTTGTTCTCAGCTCTGCTCCTCTGCAGGAGCTGTGCCTCCTTCCCCTGGAAAGCTGGAGAAGCTCCCACAGAGGGGCTTTTGCTGGGGGAGGAGGAGAGAGGAGGTGGCCCAGTGCCTGGGGCGATGGTTTGGGCGAGGTGTGCCTCATTGGGTCGCTCTGCCTCCAGCCCCAGCGCGTCAGGCTGCTGCCTGTCTGTCCTGCTTCCAGGCTGGGGTTGGACTGGGACAGGGCGCTGCTGGGTTTGGGCTCTTAGGCTGATTGGGAAACCTGCTTTGGGTTTTCCAGTGCTACCTCTGTAGCATTCCCAGAAAGATCACCGATGGTAGGGATCTGTGTGTTCTGTATTTTGTAATTTTTCTTCCTTTACATAATGAAAGCATTTGATAAAGAAGCTGGCATCCATTTTTTTTTTTTTTAAAAAAAAAAAAAAGAGAAAGGAAAAGAATAAAAAAGGAATAAGCTCTGAGCTTGCATTGCAAATTGCTTAAAGGATGGGAAATAAAGTTAGACAGCTGACATAAAATTCAATTAGGGTCTAAACCAACCATTTAATTTACAATTTTCCAACACTGGGAGATGAATTTATGTGTGCCTTTTGACTGGTGTCGTTCTAGTGTGGCGCCTATGATTTTTCAGGTATGTCTTTGCCATTACTACCCAAACTGTGACTTAAGAGGACAAAAAAGGAAGATTTCTTAAATAACTGCTCTGTTTCTGTTATGAAGCCACAAAGCTGGATCTCTCATCTAGTGCTTTGTACCGTTGCTGTGCTGATTGTATCTCCTGTATTGTGCTGGAGCAATGTTCTTGCTGGCACTGTGAAACTATGTTTTTGCTTAGTGTTTGTGTAGGTCAAGGAATACTCATTATATGCCTTCTTTTCTTTAGTGTTGCCTAGACAGTGCAAAAATTTGCTTTACCTTTTTTTTTTTTGAAAGATGTGGAAGAACTTTTTACACATTTTTGAATACAACTTGTTGTTCACTGTAAATTTTGAGTGTTAGCTTAATTTTCTATCATAAGTGGTAAGTGCAAGTGGAACTTTCTAGCTATTACGATGACAGACTACAGAAAGAGCTAAGCTACATAATCTTTTTTTCAGTTTTCAAGTGAGGTTTTTGTGTGAAGGACTTGTGGGAAAGGCCATATGCATAGGAACATGAAAACAGATACTTAAAAGGATTAGGTGAAAATGCAGAGGAAGGCTTTATGGAAAGTAAGCAAATTCTCACTAACAGCTTTGACAAAAGCTACTAGAAAAATGTCAGAAGTCCTTACCATTCTGAGTCAGAACTTAAATCTGTATGCAATTTGTGTCTTTAGAAATGCTTTGTCTAACAGTTGGTACTAAGGTCATTTTTTTAGTGTGACAAACTAGCATATTGATTTTCAATTGAACCTTAATATCGCTAGATAGGTAACAGCTTTGTATCTCTTTGTCGCTTGGAAAATCTAAGCTCCTTGATGTGCACAAAAAGCATTGCATTTTTTACTTATGCAAGATACTGCATACTGTCTTCTCATCCAGAAACCAATCCTAAGTAGATAATAGATATACAAGTATCTTTCTGATACAAACAAATGAATCATCTTTAAGTTTGGTAAAGTTCTCATTTTCCCCATATTTCTTTTCCATGGGTGATGTTTTACATGATATATTCCTCCTATAATGTCTGCCGCAATGAGTTCATATATATAATAAGTATTACAAAAAAGCTTTTCTCTAAGTGGAGGTTAGTTTAAAATGACCCTTTTTTGCCATTTCTGTGCTCGGTCGGTGCCTGGTGCTGAACTGATGGGTCCTTCTGATGGATTAGCAAAGATTGAAAGTGGCTTTTTCAAGAGCTGCTCGTAATGGTTTAGACATTACTGAGTTCAGCAGTAGTCTTTCTCCATTGCGGCTCTCTCCCTTGCCTCACACTGTGATTGAGGCTGAAGAGGTGAATTCAGATCTGCAAAGATGATCTAAAATTCTGTGTGGTTTTCTATAAATTTTCATGTACGGACAATCAGGCAAATTACTTCATTATCTTTTACAGTCCACTGTGACTGGGAAAAGTGGGATAAAATTGAAAATAAAAACCTTCTGCCTGTCTTCATTATGTTATGAGCTGAAATAATCAAATCACATTTTCATAACACCTGGTGTAATATTGCCTGCCTGTTCTCATAAAATCAGGTGGAAGTACCATGGCTTTCCCAGCTGACTCAGTGGCTCAATTCAGGTACCAATAGATACAAATGATGACACTTCCAGTGTCATTGCTCTAAGTATGAAAGAGGAGTATACTGCGAAGATTCCCAGAGTCATCTGTGGAAGATCATAGAACCATAGAATCACAGAATGTTTTGGGTTGGAAGGGACCCCCAGAGCCCATCTAGTCCAACCCCCCTGCAGTGAGCAGGGACACCATTACCCAGATCAGGTTGCTCAGAGCCCCGTCCAACCTGGGCTTGAGTGTTTCCAGCGATGGGGCCTCCACCACCTCTCTGGGCAACCCATTCCAGTGTTTCACCACCCTCATCATAAAGAATTTCTTCCTTATATCCAATCTAAACCTACCCTGTTTCAGTTTAAAACCATTACCCCTTGTCCTGTCACCGCTGTCCCTACTGAACAGATTCTCCCCCTCTTTCCTATAGGCCCCCTTTATGTACTGAAAGGCTGCAATCAGGTCTCCCCGCAGCCTTCTCTTCTCCAGGCTGAACAGCGAGGCAGGACATCCCCCGCGATGTCTCTGAACTCCAGGTCTGGGTATTGCCCGGGAACATGCAAACTGCCAGGACTTGTTTGGTTTGTTGAAAGTGTTTTTTTTTAATAGGTGTCAACAAATAATCTTTATAGAGGATAAAAGAGAGAAAAATACTCTGTTTATAGGCCTGTTTCTCTTTTATTTATGGACTGATGTGCCTACAGGAATCTTTCACTTGTAGACCTCTCTGAATCTGCATTTGGTTTTACTGGTGTGTTTTTTTCTTTCTCGTTTAAGTCATGTAGAGTACAGCAGAGCAACAATCCTTCATCCCATTTCCTATATTCTCTCCATAAGCATCCAGTGCTCACTGTTGATTGGGTCGATACACCAAGCTAGAAGGCTCCCTTCTCTCACTCCGTGTCTAGGTGTACTGTATTCTTCAGCAGATTAGTTTAAAAATTATGATGGTCCTGTGCTAACTATATACGCAAGAAAGATTTGTATTCTGTTTTACACCTGCAAGGATGCACATATTTAATTTGCAGTTTCCCAGACTATTCTCAGGTATTTCATCTTTTCCTCTGATAACACCACCATTCTAGATATTCCGTGTTTTGTTTTAAATCAAAATGATGCAGTTCTGTGCCCCATAGTTTGTCTGTAGTCCCCCTGCATTTCACACTTGGAAAATGTATTTCTGGTTCCCCTGTGTCCATAGTCTGTCTTTCTATTTTACCAACTGTCTCAGTTTGACAGGCTTTTCCATAATACATAGGTTACTAAAGGTAAAGTTAAAAATGCCAGAGGTGAAATACTCACAAATGATGGAAGAGTAATATCCAGAGTTACTGATTAAAGGGAAGGAAGGTGTTAACAGCTACTACAGTTTACCTGTAACCAAGTGTTGCCCTGTTGAGGACAGAATTAATGTCTGTTGATTTCTTTAATCTTTTTTTTGCTTCCTACATTGCACAGCGGTTGTAAGGTTCAGTTGAAAGAAATGAATGTAAAACTATTAACAACAAGTGCAGAGTTTGGTGTAACACAAATGGATCTTGGAAAATAATATATAGAAAGTTCTAGAAGGACTGTTGTAGAGTACTGTTAAGGTGTTTCACTGAATATGGTAGGGTTCTCAAGCCTGTACTTTAGAAAAATAAAGGGAACTTTAATGAGAAATTGGCATTCTTTAAATGCTTGTCATTTCAGAAAGCCATTCAGAACCCTGAGGTTGTTTTTTTCCGTATTCTAGTATATTTTCCACTCCATCTAATAAATTAGGAAGCAAACATGTAAACCTTCATATTAAGTGTTGGAAAAAGGACAGAATATATTGTATTATCCTGATGATGTACTCAGTAACTTGTTACTCCAAGAACTTTTTACTTGAGATAAATGTGTTGCTTGAAAAACAGTTTTGAAAGTTACTAAGGCCGAAGACCATGTAAATATGTACTCAATAAGGGAGTGAATGTAGACTAAAATTTAGACATGACAAAGTGAGTCCTTTTGTTTATGTGGCTCTGTAAGATTAGATCGAATTATTTTTGTCTGCAGAGTCTCGGGAGCAGTTTACATGGAGGTAGAAATAATAGAGATGTTCTCTATAGATGGAGAATATTCCGATATTCTGTCCAGGTCAGCAACAGTGGAAGGATTAAACCTCAATGTCTTAACACATACACTTACTTTATAAGGGGGAGAAGGGATGAGCCTGGAAGTACAGTCATCATCTTTCTTTTCCTCTCAGCACAGTGAAAAGACTGTGACATTAAATGTCTGGTGATTAGGTGCCACAAGAAAGTTGTGTCTCTTTATATAGACATGCAGCATGTGGGAAGATGTAGAATTACACAACTTAATGAAGCCTTATGAGAAATTATTACATTTCCAGTCTTGTAAACGGTCATCAAAGCACTGAGGTGCAGATCTGATTTTGCGTTGCAGTATATCAGAGCAGCAGAGAAAGAGAGTAGCGAGCATACGTTGACTAAGCTACCTACAAAGTAGTACAGCTTTGGAGCCTGAGCACTTGGGTCTTTATGTCTCCTGTGGAATTAGCAATTGGACTATATATATTTAAAAAATTCCTTACCTTCACATTCACGTACTTAAATCACCATCCATTTGGCTCTTAACACAACTTAAAAATCCTTTGTATAATAGGGATGAACTGCAGTTATGAAAGGAAATACAGGCACAGGAGTGAGCTGGGAATCTCTTACTTAATGTTGACAACTTCTGGAGTGAGTAGTCTGTATTAGATGATGTGTTTGGGTTGCACTAGATCTTGGAAGCATTTGAAAAATTGCAAGTAGTGCCAGTGTAGCATTGTTCCGACCTTGGATCCACTGATCCAGATGTATAGTGGATATTACACCCAAACTGCTAAGAGAAGAAATGGAGATTTGGAGGTCGTTTGACAGTATCTGCAGCTGTGAATCAGAGAAGGTTTGGGAAGAAGGAGTCAAAGCAGAAACTGAATAAAGATTTTTGAATCATTTTGGAAGGGCATGGCAAAATTTGCTCGATGGAGACAATATAGGGAGGGATTAGAAGAGATGTTATAAAGGCAAGAATGAAATGTGCTAGAGAAAGCAGGAGTTTGGTGATGGCATACCAGAATATACCCGAGCAGGCATCTCAGTGTAATTTACTGCAGGAGTGAGCTCTAGGATCAGGTTTTTGTGATAAGGTATTAATGACTTAAATATAGCTAAATGTGTGCCCATGCTTATTTTCAAAGGAAGTCTATAATAGCTTGGATATCAAGTAGACAGGAAAAACAAAACCACACACGCTCACTCTGCTTTTAAAGTTTAATTTTGGTAGGATTTTATTAATATGTCTTATCTTTATGCAAGAAAGTGACTAACTGGAAGCCCACATGTTTATGAATCACAGGAGGTATCTGGGAAAAGCTGATTATAAGGGAATGTTATGAAAGAATGCATAACGAATTCTAACAGAACTGGTAATTGAAAAATTGAGAGTTGAGCAACCAACTGAAACTTGTCTTTATTCAATTGTAGATACTGCTTCTGGATCTTCATTGAAACAGACTCCACCTTATGAGAGGTTGGTGACTTTTCTTTTTTTAGTTCTTACATCCAGTTGTAAAATAATTATTTATTACCATGTTTAAGAAATGAAGTGAAAGATATGAATCATAGAATCATAGAATCATAG
>KL254865.1:0-35358 GCA_000699545.1 Podiceps cristatus
GGGGGGGGAGGGCGGGGAGGGGATGCCATGAGGGGAAAGCAAAGGGGAAGGCAAGCTCCTCAGAATACTACCAGAAACTCATCAGTTTGGATTATGGAATAATGACATAAGTATGGTAGGACACTCTGACTGTTAGCAAATGGCATAGACACCACTTTATTTTATGTGTTTTTAACTAGCTGGACTATGCTATTGATCTTCATCTTGATTAAATTTTATATTTCTCAGCATTTGGATCCAGATCTGAAACTTACCAAGCTTAAAGGCTGTTAAGACCCAGGAGTTTGATTTCAATCCGTTAGGTTGACATCTGCAAGTCAGAAACTTGACTGATGACAAATACTTAAAAAATACAAAAATTAGGTACATTTCAAGTGAGGGGTCTAGTTCCGATCTGTGTCAAGCAGCAATTCTACTTTTTAATTACATTTATCTTTTTCTCTTCTTTGTAGAATCAAGGTGCTAATCTTAAAATCTTTACCCAGAATTGTGACAGACTACGTATGGAGCCTGAAATAGAAAAGGAAGGCATCTTCACAACTTGTGAGAGTGCAGGAACCATCCATCTGGCTTCCGAAATGCTCTGTACCGAAAAGACATTAGAAGCAAAACCCACAAATTTACAGGCCTATTCTCAACACCATGCTCCTTGTGATAAGAGAGAAAGTTGTCACCAACAAGTCTTCTGTGAGCAAGGAATTAATATTATTAGTAATGGCAAGAAATCAAAGAATGACGTTTCACCTTTTCCTTTATGGGATACAGACTCTGTTCCTGATAAACACGAATGCTTATGTGCTGTTCTCTCTTCTGCAAAGCTATGTGATGAGCCAAGGGAGGAAGAGCAAAGGTCTAGTTTGGACTCACATGATAGCAACGACACAGATCTTCTCTGCAGTCTGTCATGTGATGAATCTGTGTTTGAAGCTAATCCCAAGTCAGTCTTGGAATCTGGAGAACCTGGGTGCAAAGGAGCTGCTGATATATCTGCAGTGCATGACAAGCTGCGGAAACTTCTTCATGAAGGTGACTCAGACTATCAAATCCCATTTGAAAACCGGGGAATCACAAGTTTAGAAATTAGGCTGACAGATATCAAAGTCCCAGAACTGAACTTTGTACAGGAGACCTGTTCGGATCATCCTTTGCCAATAAATGCGATAGAAGGGCAGGAACCTATTACACAGCCAGCTAGTAGGCAAGGAACAGAGAAAGAAGACTGCAATGTTTCTAATATCCTACTTAAAACAGATGAAGCATATAACAGTGCGTCCATAGGAAACATTTGTCTTGCACAAGTGGTAGAAACAGATGGTATATGTCTAGATTCTAGCACTGGAAATAAAACAGAAACACCATCCATTTGTGTTTCAGCAAATAGTATCATCTTAAATACAAGGGAGTGCTTGGAGCAGAAGCCAAATCAAACGTTAACTGACAGTAATGGATCCATTCAAATGACTGTTGCTTGGGAAGGAAAGCTTACAATTAATAATGCTTCCCAAACACATGATGCAGATTCTCCTCAAAGATTAAAAAATGCTCAGAGGAGAAATTTAGCATCCGACAAAGAAAACCCAGCTTACATGTCAGATGAGTCGCATGGGACAATTGGACAATTACTGTATACTGAGCACAAAGTATCCTTGATAAATGAGCCCGTAACTGGTAAAGGGTGTGGTTTTAAAGACTGTCATCCAGCAAGAGAAGAACTGGCTTATTGCCCTGACAAGAAAGACATTTTCCCCAGTGAAAATACCAGTCAGCTTACACATGAAGAACATTCTTCTGTTAACACCATACACAAAAGTTATGAAGAGAATTTACAAGAGAAAGGAAATCACTCAGACTCAAATGCACAAAATGACGCTCGTTCAGATGGTTACCATCTTTCAAAAAATAATGACTGTCAAGATTTTCAAATTGTTTCTAATGCACAGAAATACGGTTACCTAACGCAATTACCTAATTTAATTGAGACTCCTGAAACCATAACACGTAAGAATCTACCCCAAAATATACACCAACTGACAGAAATAGAAAAACAAGAAGTGGCATTCACTCCCTCTTCTGAGGATCCATTTTTAAGAGATTTTTATGTCAAAGTGCCCAGATATGAGCCATGTAGAACAGGAGAAGAACAGAGAGGGATTTGCATAGGTGGTGAACAAAGAGATGAAACTTCCTGTGACTCAGGAGTTAGTCATATTTCAGAGAGTACAACTGTGGTTTCCCCTCGTAATACATCAGAACAGCATGTATTTTTTGTTGACAGCACCTTCAAGTCTGATGAAGAGTTAAAAACAGATTCTTCAAAAAATCACACATATGCATCTGGAAGTGTAACATCAGTTACTACCCCACTGCCTAGAAAGGCTCAAAGTGCGTACCACGGCATAGCAAATGAGGATTATAGAGACACCGCTAATCAGTTAGATAGCCAACAACTGACTGTAAAAGAAACATTGCCATTCTTCACACCTGTAAGCCAGTCAGAGGGCCTTCGTACCAGTACATCAGCGAAGGGGAGTCCTGGCACAGGAAGTTGTGTGAAAACGGAATCCACACAAACTGCAGTCAAGGTAGATGAAAATTTGAGTATGCTGGAAACTTCCTGCAAAGCACTGCAGGATCAGCTCCGTAGGGTACCTGAAGAAAACAGAGAGGAAGTAGTCTTGTGTGAAAATGAACAAGATATTCAGAGAGCTATTGAATGTAACCCAGATGAAGCTGAAACGAAGTCTCCTTTGCACTCTTTAATTAGCTTCAACAGACAGATTATGAATCTTAGCACTAAGCAGTCCTGTCCTGACTTGATCTCTTCCAGCAAGCTAACAGAGGCTGATAATTCAATTAAGTCTACTGAGTATGATGAAGATGAAGTCATGGCATCAGAGAGCGTAGTAAGTGGTTTAGTTAGTTTGCCCTCAGTTGATGAAGGAAACAACCAGTGTTTTCAAGAGCAGCCACCCTACAGCAGAACTCAGCCATTCTCCTTAGCTTTGACCACGTATGATCCATTCCCACTCAATGTGGAAAGGCAAAGAAATCAGGAAGGCTCAAAGTCCTACCAGACATTACCAACTGCTCCTGAGCCTGAGCCCATCAAATGTAAACAACCCACAGCAAAGAGTGGGCATCTAGCTGCTGGAGCTAAGAAGAAATTACCAGCAGCGACACTGTCAAAAAAGCCCCGACTGGAGGAGAGAGGAAGTGTCAGCAAGGCTCCTAGCTGCGTTAAAAAGTCTGTGAAGAGTGAGGCAGGTGTGATTCATAAAGAAGATAGAAAAGAGCAACAGAAACTAATTTTGGAAAAGGATAGCAAAGGTAAGAGAAAACTGATTTTCATTTCTGTCCTCTCCCATCGTTCTGCCTACAGTCCAAAATTCAAAGTTGTTAAACACACTGCAAGCCTCCTTTGGTCTAAATCACATCAGCTAGAGGTGTCCTGCCCTCGCTGGTTTTAATTTCCAGTTCTATGAACTTAGTAACTAGTGCTGTCCCCATGCCACAGAGCTGAAATCTCCCCAACATCCTTTTTCTAGCTGGCAAATTTATGAACTTTTTAACCTGTTTGAAATAATTACTTCATTTGTCTCTTCAGGTAACTTTTCAGGGATTTATAGTATAATGGTACCACATAACTACACACCATATAGCAACTGCAAGCCCGGTACTTGCATGTTGTTACGTTCCCGCAGGGCTGTGTTCCCAGCGATGCTTCTACACTGTGGCTTCCAAATGCGGTTGCCCTCTCTTGGTTACCAAACGGTTTTATTACTAGCAAAATAGTTGTTATTAGTAGGGTGCCACTGGTAAATGTGATGTTCTGCAGTCCTGCCTGATGACCGATGGCTGGTTCTGCATTCCTTTTCACCACTGTTCGTCATAAATGACACTGATGAAATTAGCAACACTAAACTGACCTAGAAAACATAAAATTGAAATGAGAACCAGGTTGCTTGTCAGAGTCTCTAGGAGGTTGCTAACAGGTAAGCCAAAATGCAGACAGGAGTAGCAATAGTGTAACAGCTGGACAGATGAGGTATTTGTGGTTTCTATGGATGCTTTGCAAGGACCAAGGTCTTATTTTTATCTTTCGACATTACATTTCATGTTCACATCATAAAATAATTGAATAGATCGGAGCAAGACTGAGCAGTGACTAAAGGTAAGCTACACAACCATGAAGCTCTTCAGAGATTCTAATTGCAGTGCAGTCTGGTGAGCATGCTGTTTTCCAATCGCATTTAAAAAAAAACCCAAACTTTTCTCTGTTCTAAGAGGTGTCCTTTGCCAGAGAACCAATGTGTGGGAGGAGAGACACATTCCTTCAAAGCAGAGCAAGCAAACTGCAGTTGCTGAGAAATGACTGATCTTCCTCCATGTACCCGAGGCTATGCTTGAAAGATGTTTTAAATGTTCAGGCTTGCATCAGATAAGACAGAATTTTCTTAACCTGCTTCTGATCTGCTTCAGTCTAGACTGAAATGAATGTCTGTTTGTACTTCAGAGAATTGTGTGGACCTTTGCCCAGCATTATGGGAAGGTTGGTATGGTTAGTCTGGTATATACTCAGTGTTCTTTCTTGTATTATTCTCAGCTGCAGGAGGGACAACTTTGTGGTTAGGGCAGGAATTTGGAGCTGTTACTTCTATTTACAGTTCTGTCACATACTGTCTGTGTCATTTTAGCCCTGATTCAGCAAGATTCTTAGACCTAAGGACTTAAGTGACTACAAGTTAAACATAGCAGTGAATTCCAGGTGCCTGACCCTTCGAGTTGGATCCAGCAAAGATGGGGAAAGTCAGGCTGCTGGAATGGGATCCTCGAGGGAGACGTGTCATGCCAGCTCATTCAGAGTGCAGCAGCTCAGAATTCACACAGTAGGAAGCATAACGTCTTGCATTTGCATAACATCCCTTGCATCTAGCAGGGCTGTCTCACTTGAGCGCAAGGATGCATCATGAGCCCAAAACCTTTCCCTAAATATATGTTGATTCCCTTCCTTTACGAGTACCCCCCATCCTCCTGCTCATGCCATGCCCATGTGCAGAAGATGCTGGGGCATTCTGTGAGCCAGAAAACAATTCTTCCAGAGAACCGGGTTACCAGGACCTTCCCCAGACTGGGCAGAGTGCTCTCTTTCTGCAACCTGAGTGATTCGTGGATTTGTTCTGTGCGATGGTCAATGTTTAGCAGAAGAACCGTGCCCTATGGCTGGAAAGATAGGGACTTTCTTTGGAGGCAAGAAATTAATCCTTTGAAACTGAAGAGGGAAGCAAAGGCCACTGACATTACCAAACACAAATATCTAACTGCTAAGTGTGGGTTCCTCCCTCCAGCTGTGTTTTACAGCATCATTTCACTGCATCTTGCAAAAAGTCTCATCCTGGCAGTGTGCGTTAGATATGTTCCAAGAACACCTTGGAGACTGAGCATCTCCTGGGACTTAGAGTCTTTTCTCTCGAAGGCTGTGATCAGTTAAAAAAGCTGCTAGTTACAAGTATTCAGTTAATATGATTTTTCTTAATGTAACCTTATGGTATGCTGTACCTTTGTGGTATCTTTTTTTACTGAGAAAACCAGCTGGTTCTTTAGTCAGAGAGAATGAGTTTTGATTAAGAAATTATTTTATGTCAATGCCTTTTGAGGCTAGAACTTCCCTTGGGTCCTATTCCATAAATTCAAAATGTCTTTGCACTGAAAACATTTCCACTGACTGTGTGGGGCTCTGAATCAGTCTTTTAAAACCTCTGTATTTCAAAGCCTTGGTTTCTGCATCAGGAGAAATCATAATTATTTACCAGTGTTGTCAGATTCGTACTCTTAACATCTGCAAATCATTCTGGGATTCTTTTAAAATGCCAAATGAATATCATTATCTTTTAGTCCTAAACTGTGGCTCTTCTGTTTCAAGCTCCCAAGCTGCTGAAGAAAATCCAAGCAGAGTTGTTCCCTGACTGCTCTGGAAATATTAAGCTATGCTGTCAATTTGGTGACATTCACGGTGACTCCACCATTACATGGACTAAAGATTCGAAGTTGCTAGCTCGACTGCAGAGAAGGTGAGTGAATGTTTCTGAAGGACTGGTAGTTTCTGAATAACTTTTGGGAAAATGCGCCAGTGATTCACTCGTACCTGTTAAGAAGATTAGTATGATAGGTGCAAAAATAAAGCTTAAACAGGGTAATTAAGAAGCATATCTTCACACAGAGAATTAATGCTGGTCATATTTGCATTCCATCACCAGTAATTCCTCTCAGCTTGTTCATAACCAGGCTCATCCAGCTTTCAAGTACTGTAAAAGGTCAAATGAAGTTTGAACCTCAGCACCGAGCTAAACAACAAAAACATGCTCGGTTAATATGTGGGAGACTATCTCATTCTGTGGTGGAAGTGAATTGCTGGAACAACTAACATGCAGTCTAGAGCTCGACGTGATTATTCACAGTAGCGATACAGACTGGGGGACAGGTGGGTTGAGTGCAGCCTCGCAGAGAAGGACTTGGGATACTGGTGGACAAAAAATTGGACATGAGCCAGCAATGTGCACTTGCAGCCCAGAAAACCAACCCCATCCTGGGCTGCATCAGAAGCGTGGCCAGCAGGTTGAGGGAGGGGACTCTCCCTCCTCCTCTCATGAGACTGCACCTGGAGAGCTGTGCCCAGTTCTGGGGTCCCCAGTAAAAGAAGGACATGGACCTGTTGGCGTGGGTCCAGAGGATGATCCGAGGGCTGGAGCACCTCTCCAGTGAAGACAGGCTGAGAGAGTTGGGGCTGTTCAGCCCAGAGAAGAGGAGGTTCCGGGCAGACCTTCTTGCGTCCCTTCAGTATTTAACGGGAGCTTGCAAGAAAGGTGGAGAGAGACTTTACCAGGGCCTGTAGTGACAGGGCAAGGGGCGATTTTAAACTGAAAGAGAGCAGATTTAGAATGGATGTGAGGATGAAATGTTTTATGATGAGGGTGGGGAGGCCCTGGCCCAGGCTGCCCAGAGCAGCTGTGGCTGCCCCAGCCCTGGCAGTGTCCAAGGCCAGGTGGGACGGGGCTGTGAGCAGCCTGGGCTGGCGGGGGGTGTCCCTGCCCGGGGCAGGGGCTGGATTAGAGGATCTTTGAAGGTCTCTTCCAACTGAAACCTCTCTGTGAGTCTGTGATTCTACTTTGAACTTCATACTCGGTGTTGAATGGAACTTGAAGCTAATTGGATGGGAGTTGTATTTAGGGCAGAATGATCTCTCCCCTCAACCCAGCTAGTTAACCTGACTCCGAGGGACTAGTGATGATGCAATGAGAAGGGTGGATATCGAGGCTTCTTAAGGTCTTTATCAGGACCTTTTCCAGCTTTTCTTAAAACTCCATTTTTATGAAATGAGTTATTTTTTTCCGTAGCAGTAATGACATTCTTATCACATAGCTATTAAAATCTGTTTGTAATGTTTCAAAATTATAAAATTAACATTGCCCAAAGCAAAATCAGAAAAGGTGCTTCCGTCAGAATGCAAAATTCTGTGAAAATGGAAAAGTTTTGTAGGAAGGTGTCTTCTAAGATGTTCTTTTAGGGGGAGAGAAAAAGTTATGTGAATTAGTTAAACTTCCCATGTCATTCTGCTTCTTGCTGTTTTAACTGTACTGATTTTGATTATTATATTACAATATCCATTGTAATATTAGTACATATCATTATCTGCTAAAGAATTTTGCAGTGTTTTAACAAATAAACAGTGCAGAGATATCAAATTTATCAGTTTTTGCAGTGATAACAAGTAAAATATGTGATAATGTAAACCAGTTGAACTTTAACTTCATAGGATAAATATATTTCAAAATGTTGGAATGAAAGTGAGATATATAACAGATTTAGAGTAAGAGAGATTCCTAATTACAATTTTTATTTCAAAAATGTTCAGTAGAGGTCAGTGGAAGTCTTCCTTCCATCTCAACCAAAATCTAACTAATTGTTTTCTGTGTACCCAAGCACTGTTTCTTCTTTGGGAAATATACATCAATCTACAGAAATACGTCATCCAGACTGTTTGGTACATCTTAGCTTTTACTTTCAATAGGGGTTTTTTACAGGAAATTAGTCAATGAATCTTTCAATTTTTATTACTTGTGAGCACATGGAAACGTGTATTGAAAAATACACATTGCTAGTAATATTAATACATGCTAAGGAATTTAACAACTATTGTAGGATAAATACATTCTCCAAAATATCATGAAACTTCATGCTACCAAAAAACCGTGCATACCTTCACTAATTCACTTCACAAAGGGTTTAAACACAATAGCCAGGTCTCCGTAATTCCTGCATAGGTTATCTGGTTTGCAGATAAATACCTCCGTGGACATCCACTGTGGTACATATGAAAACCTTCATGGTCTAAGAGGACTTTTCTCTCAAGCATAGCACTGTTTCAGTGTGAGTTTATTGCTGCCAGAGCCAGCCTGGGTCTGCAGGCACTGTGACTGCGTTCACATCTCCTTGCAGCCCTGGTAATAACATCTGCCTTCGATTCAGTTGTGAAATTTCATACACAGACATCAGAGAGCAAATATCTAGCTTGAGAAAAGTAAAGGAACAGAGAAAGCTGAGGGCAGAGTCAATATGGAGGAAGAGCATACAACATTTTGGGCTTTTATGTGTTCATAATTTATATATTTGGCCATGATATTGATATGAATATTAGAATACCTTTTGGTGTGATTTAATTCTTTCTGGATTTGATTGAGGTCCTTTTCTCTCAGAATGTAGTAGGATCATCTATTGTGAAACACATAGTAGGCTGAACGCTTCTAAGTAGGGTGAAATACAATATTTTGTCTACTTGCATCATATTTGAACCAGTCTTTTCAGCGAGGGACAGAAATTCCAGGGACAGGAGGAGGATATATGGAATACTCAGGAAAGACCTTTTAAAAGTATTAATGTGGAAAATTAACATATTCTGTTCCAGTGCCCAGGATGACTCTCCCGTCTCTTTGGCAATAGCTAAAGCCAGTAACAAAGACCAGGGAATGTATTACTGCTGCTTGAATAATATGTATGGAAAGGTGACTGCTGAGTTTAATCTGACTTCTGAAGGTAAATCCCAGCTCATAATTTTAATTAATAATAATAACAATGGCAGTTTCCATTCTTTTTTTTTTTTTTTCCTACAAAATCTGTTTCTTTGTTTCCTTGTAGTATTGGAACATCTCTCGAGTTTTCAGAACTGTGAAGGTAAGTACACACATCTGCTTGAATGTGGGCTCAAGTCTTTGTTCCTTCTGATTTCCAAGTAAAACGAAGGATGGAAAATTATAACCAGACTGAGACATTTTGACACTTACCCCTTGGGAAACTATGGGAATCCCTTAAAGTCATTGAACCAGTACTGTGTTTTCCTAGCTGTCTTTCCCTTTTTGCACTCACCTTTGCTGTACCATCAAAGCTGAAATTCACTTTAATTCATGGGAGTTTGGTAGGTAAAATACCCTCATGTAGGATGGAGTGGTTTGTGCAGGGTGACGGAGTTCCCGCTGTGACAAACTATTGATTTGAACTTGACTGTAACTTCTTGTGAGCTCGATGCACTAGCACTGCACACAGAGTGAGCAGTGAAATAGCATTGCATCGCATCGTACGGAGACATGGACACACAGAGGACTGAAAGCTCTTGGCAGAAAGACTTGCCAGTGGTGTTTGAACACATGGTCTTTACAAGTCACCTGCTATGTAACTTTACTCCAAGAGAAGGACGGGCATGGAGATTTGGAATGCTTTCCCCATATGTTAGCTTGTGTTTAATCAGACTCGGCATATGTCTTGCTGTGCTGCAGCTAAAGATAGATAGTGCATTGCAAATTGATTTATCATTTCTGAACACACTGTACTAATCAAGTACTGTATTGGACCAATTGATTTTTCTTTCCTTTTCTAGAAGAATAAAATTAAACATTTAGTTCCTTGTTAAAATTAAGATGGGACTTTTCATGTAACAGCACTGTATAACTTTTAATCAACAGAGAATTTTAGGTGGAGTGAAGGAGCCTTCTAATTCTGGCTTTGCACGTGTACTGTTTCCTCTGTGCTTCGGAGAGAGGCAATAGTGTAGAGAGTCCAGACCAGAGATAACTACGAAGTGGAGCTGGCAGGACTTCATTGCTGTGTAGTTAGTATACACCTTTTCTTCTCTGATTTATCTTTTCCATTGATGTTCCTTGAAATGTTGTGGTTTGAAGTGCAGTTAGAATTTTTTTGTTTCTCTCAGTTCTTAACCGTAACCACTTCTTTTTCCTCCTATATTTCTTTTCCATTTGTATTCCAGTGATCATTTTAAAGGGTGAAAGCCATAATCCTGCTTGATTTCAGCTGTAACAAACTTAGGCGCATATTCTTATGCTACTGGTACCTTCAGAATCCACAGGTGGGGGGATAAGAGAAATATTATGGTACCAGTTTCTCCTGAATGTAAAGATCACTAAAACTGGTGTATTTGCTTTTTGATTGAAACTGACACGGTCATTTATAGAAATGTGGTTGTTATTCAAAATCACTTATAAAATAAAAATCTTCTAATTTTCTTCTGCCTTTGCTAATGAACCTGTTTTCAAGCTGGTGCTTGCCAGATTGAAAAAGAAATAAAGACTTTAACATGGCCGTCTGCAGCCCTGGAGCTGAGGTAGTGAATGATGTTGGTACTAGGAAAGGCACGTTTCCGTCATGGTTGTAAGGATACGGACTAGAGATCTCTTCCAGCTGAGTGCCCCTACGAGCGCGTTGGCAGAATCTTTAACTGAAAAGCTAAAACAAGCTCTGGTTGTACCAGCAACTTCTGGCTCTTCTGAAAAGACGGACTAGCTTCAGATGAATGTGCTCTGAGCACATTGGCCACAGAACTTGTGTTCTACTTTTAAATTCATATCCATGTGCACTGTTGTACGTTAGCTTTATTACTGTCTCTGTCTTCCCAAAAAAGCCGAGTTGGCAGGATCTCTGTATTCCCTCAATGCCTCTTTAGTTTTCAGTCAGCTTGACTTCACAATCTTATGAACCTCCTCCAGTTTACAAGTCCTCTAATCGTTTAAAAAACAGCTTTTGTGATCGTGACCTCTTTTTGTTTGTTTGTTTGTTATACTCTGTATTCTTTCCTTATGAACCTGAACTGCCACCGTTCTCCGTGCTGTCTTTAGACAGTGCAGGCAACAAGCTACATTTAGAGGAGCAGGGTGCCAGCTCCGTATTAACCCAAGTGAGGCCATGTATTCTGGTCCATTGAGTGTTTTCTTTAATACTCTACAGAGAGATGCATTCAGTCCCCCATGTCCAGCCCTTTCTGTGTAACTGCAGAAGGATGTTGTGCTGAACAAAGTGGCATTGTGTTTTAGGTGTGGAAGAAATTGAATTCATGCAGCTCATGTTCAGAGAAGATTTCATCAGTGACAGCTATTTTGGTGGCAATCTGCATGGAATAATGGCCACAGAAGAGCTTCACTTTGGAGAAGGCATGCACCGGAAAGCCTTCCGAAGCAAAGTGATGCAAGGCCTCGTGCCAGTGTTCAGTCCTGGCCACCCCTGTGTTCTCAAAGTGCACAATGCTATCACATATGGGACCAAGAGTAAGGATGATCTAGTTCAGAAGAACTACAAACTAGCACTGCAGGTAAGCTTCCCCCGTCCTTTGTAAGTGAGAATCATGGGGAAAAGCTGTCTTGCAAATATTCAAACAGGTGGTCTGTTAAATGTTTTGAGTAATATTCCACAGGCATATCTGTTTGTGCTATAGGAGTGCTATGTCCAAAATACTGCAAGAGAGTATGCGAAGATATATGCTGCTGAAGCTGAACCCTTGGAAGGCTTTGGGGAAGTACCAGAGTGAGTATATATGTATATATGTATAAAATTTATATAGATATAGACATATGCATATATTTATTGTCCTGTGCCACAGCTGCCCACTGACTGCTAGCACTAATTACTAAAGAAGAAGAAAGAAGAATCTTGAGAACAGTGTTACTGCTGGAGTCATGACCTAAACAATACTATCAGGGTGCTGAGAGAGATTCCATTCCCATTAGAGAGGGATAACAGGAGTAAAGACAATAAATAGCAGGCAAAAGGCATGATTTTGATATAAATTTAGAGGCAATTATTTGTGTTAGTGAAGTAACACCAGTAGGTGATACTAGTAGTATCATCTAGTAACAGCAGTAAGGGCTAAGTCAGGCCTTCCAGCTTTCCATTGAAATGAAATCTTGAGAGAAATCACAACCATTCTGAAGCTGGCATGAAGTCACTCCTTAGGCAAGTTTTCTTGAGCCAGAAAGCTCAACTCTGATTCTAGGTTTTCCCCAAGACTGGTTTATTTCATATTAGAAGTTTTCCCTAATACGCGTACATCAGACCAATTGCTCAGTACAGGTTCACCTCTGCCTCTGAGGCTGGGAAGTGGCACGTTGAGGATTTGGTAATAGATCTTTTCCAAAGGATTTGCTGTTCCAGTGTCAGGCTGCTGTGTAGAGTTGAATTTGCAATGGATGGCTGAAATTCCATCTGCCTTGCTTCAAGGATGAGACCTACATGCTTGACAGCAGGCTGAATCTCCATCTCTGTTTAGATGACACAAGATCTGCTCAGCTGCACTGATTCCCTGAAAAAAAAGGACCACTTAAAACTCAGCTTCTGGAATGATTCCTTAAAGCAACCTTTTCAGGATTAGAAATAGTGAAGTGATGGAGACGGCAGTGAAATATTTCAGGGAAAATATTTGTGCAAGTTGGCTTCTTTTCTGGAATACATTGCTCTAAAATTTGTGTTTGAGAGATTTCTCTAGGCGCAGGATATAACCTCTAGTTTTGATACAAGGCAGAGAGAGCATGTAAGCTATGAAAACCAGAAGTCTGCTGCAAATGACAGGCACATGGAAGGCTGAGATCTGGTGCTTTATTCTAAACAATTGGCTGGCAGACAGCAGCTAGGGGCTAAAAGAGATGATGTGCATACGCTTTTGGTTTGCTTTTTCATTTCAAAATTTTAAAGCTAGATTCCTTTCTTCTAGCCAGCCCTCGTCAGACCAAACTTGTGTTTAAAAGAGGGTATATTCCTTGCAACATTTTATAAGAGCAATAGAGCAAGAGAAAAGTCGTTCATTTTCTCCAGAGTTGGCTTTAAAGCTACAGCCTTAGCCTGTCTGTGCACGTGTGACTGTAAGAGAAAGCTGGGGAAAGGACAGAGAAAGCACTGCCCTATAACAGTCAGTGGCCCGCAGCTAGATCTTTATAAAAGGGCAGGAGGGGGGAAAGAGAGATTCTGTGGTCTTGAGGTTACTTGTGATGGTTCCACAGAGGGTTAGAACTAACATTTCTATTACCCAGAGACCCATTGCTTTTCCTTTCAGTGTGCAGTGATACGAAGCTCTGTGGAGCCTTATGTGCTAGCAAAAGCTGTTCACTTCAGTGATACTGGTACAGTTAAGCTCATCTCATACCTTGTGTGAGCGAGCAGGTTAGAGTTAGGCTAGTGCCTACAGCTGCAGCGATTGTTCCTTGGGAAGAGAGTAACTACTGGTATGAAGGCCCTCTGTACCAGTTCAGCTGCTATAACCGTAAGGGTAAAATATCACAACAACAAATAAATTAATGGTGCCAGTAAAGCTTGATTGTGGATGAGGACTGGAAGCTTTATACAGAAGTGCACTGGTTATATGTGGTTCTGGGTCCCATGACTATTTCTTCTAGACCTCCGTTCAGTGTATATGGAGCACATACGTACATTCCAGATTCTGCCATTTCCAGAATCCAGTGCAAGTATGTCTGGAAGCAACTGCACCATCCCTTTGACAGTGTTGCTCTAAGAGATAAGGCTGTTTGTAAGAAAGAAAGTAACTAGAAACCTGCTTTGTGGTGACAGTCATTCCCCCATCTGTTAGACACTGCTAGGCGCTCTCGCCAGCTAGCTGGGGAAATACAGTTACGTTCTGTTACTGGCTCCAGCTGAACGGCTTTCCAAAACAGCCTTATCTCAGAGCAGTATTAAATTCCACTCTGATATACTCTGATGACTCTTTTTTGCTTACTCTAAGGTTTTAATTTTGGAGATCTAAACTGTAGTATCTGAGTGTTGCCTAACAAGAATGCTGAGTTTTTCCAGTGTCAGTACAAAGGGAAGGCAACTGCCTGTGAGGTAGCATGCTGCTTTCCAGGCAGCAGGAACTTCGGTAACCAAGAAGTTCATGTTGCCAGTGAGACAGATGATACTTCTTTCCAGACTATTGTCATTGTCACTTCACATTCAGTCTTGTTCTCTGGGAAGACCATGAAACCCCAAGCAAAATTTTATTTGATATTGGATGCGAGTATTTGGCATGGTGGATCTTTAGACATAAGTGGACCTACCCTATTTCAGTCCTTCTGGCTAAACTAGCTCAATTTCTAAATGAATAAAAGGAGAAAAATGCTGTCAAGTTTGCAATTTCCTGAAAACTTCATACAGAACTAGTTGACGTTTTCTGACCTGGATCCAAACTTTGCCAAAGCCCAAGGATCTTCAGATTCTAGATTTTCACTTGGGCCAACTTATCTTGAGAATCTGATGATCTTTCCAGAGATTTTCTTGCTTTTTGGTAAAGTAGTTGGTCTGTATTTTCATTATCAAAAGTGTTTGTTAATTTTGGATGTGTCAGGCTTCCTCCACTTACGCTGGTCTTGGGCAAGGCTCTTTCTGGAGCGGATCAAATTTGCCTGTGCTTTAGATGTCAGAAAGACTGAATCATGTATCAGTCGGACTGAGCAGCTAAAGCAGTCATACCCCAAAATAAGCAAGAACCCTTTATTGTGCAGAGTTGAGGTTTTGGGATGTAGTAGGACAACATTAGAAAGTATGCTTTGAAAAAGTTTACATCTGTGTAATTAATACAAAGAACTAAGCACATAGAGGATAACGCGATTGTGTTCTAGAGCTACCTAGAAGATCCAAATCTTATCCAGCTGTCTCCTGGCTTGGTTTTGACTTGGTAGCAGTTCATTCACTCTCTGAGATCATTGGCCACTTTGTCTGTTTCTTACTTCTTCATTGACAGAACTCTCTGGATTTTATTAGTTTTTATCCCTTGATTTCAGGATCATTCCTATTTTTCTTGTTCATCGCCCTGCTAATAACATCCCCTATGCAACAGTGGAGGAGGAGCTGGTTGGGGAATTTGTGAAATACTCTGTCAGGGATGGCAAGGAAGTCAATTTCCGGAGAAGAGACTCAGAAGCTGGTCAGAAGTGTTGCACCTTCCAGCACTGGGTGTATGAGAAGACCAACGGGAGCTTGCTTGTCACTGACCTGCAAGGTGAGTGGTCTGAGTGGGGGCAATAAAATGGCTTTCCCATGATACAGGCTGGTGACCACTCACAGTCAATCCCCATAACTGCAGGACTTCCAGAGGCTTTTTTCTGAGCAGTCTTGTTCTTGGCTTTCTGTGTCCTGATGGCAATGCTGAATGTGCTCCTTCCGCGACCTTGTAGTGGGCAGAGCCTCCTCCAGACGCGGACAGTACCCTGGCCCTGTGCCTATGTTACGCAGCATCTCATGCAGATCAGAATAAAAGATAGGAGAGAGAGTTAGGTATGTTCTTGTCTAGCCTCTTTTAAGTGCACTGTGTTTATTTGTGTGTGTTTTACCTTAGGGAACAGAAAGACGTTAATTAATTGCCTACTGTGGCAGCAGGGGCAAATGTGTATTAACCTGTGCAGTATTACAATGCTTATCTAATCAGCAGAGAAAGGGAATTTTTACCTAGCTTATGCTCTTGTAATAAAGACAGTTTGGAAAAGAAAAACCAAATCTTACACTCTTAACAGGAGAGTTGTTCTTCCACATGTCCCCTTGGTAAATCAGGACACTCAATATTCAAATCTGGCTTATTGTTTCACCTTCCAGAGGTTAATGAAATGTCTTGTGAATTAAAGACTTCAGTTGTTAATAACATCCTAGTCCTTCGCTTTTTCTTGTATGTAAATACTTACAAACAATCTCTGAACAGTGGAACGCTCCACATACAGGTCCTGGCTAGGTTTGAAGAAACACGTTCCTTCAAAAAACGAATGGTGAAGAAATGCCCTCCTCGCATTTACTAAATGCTGCCCATACACTCCTATGGGTGTGACACCTCGTAACTGCTGAAATGCTGTGCCGTACCCAGCGCACTATGCATAGACTGTATTTGAAACAGAGAAAGACAGACCCTTGTTAAAGAAAACTAAAGAAAGGTGGAATCTTAGAAAATAACCCATATTCTTTAACAAGAGAAGGTAGGAAAATTAGCAAGAAGTCATCTAAACAAAACCCCCGACGTAATTTAAGGGGAGAAGAAAGAACAAAATCCTAGCCTGAGGGAAGCACAACAGCAGAAATGGTATCTGAGCCTCTGTAATGATTGCTGCCACAAAGGACAATACACCTGCTGCTGTCGAAGAGAAATATCCTTCCTCTGCCATCATCTTCTCATTTGAGTACCTAGGCTGCATTTTTCAGGCATACGAGTTGAGATTTCTGAGGGTATTCTCCAAGGAAAATGGTCTTGAGGCCATCATTTTCCTGTACAGAAAAAATCGCATACTATGGGACTGGATTTTTCCTATAAAGAAGTCAACAAAGGGACAGGTTAAACCCCCCAAGTTTTGGAAATACTGAATAAGAGATTTTGGAAGTAAAAAGCAGGTTGACCTATTGCTATTTGATTACCAAAGCAGATACTGAATTCCTAGTGATAAACATTGTAGTCCAAGTTTGCAAAGCATCCAAACCACGAAACCCATAAATAAATATGCACATCTTGGGGCAGGTGCATAAGCAAAGATTTTGTATGTTTCTTAAAATGCAGTCATCAAAGTGTAACCCCCCTTCCCCCCACCGACTGCCCAGCACAGGAACCAAGTTACGCTCTATTTATCACCTTGCTCGTATGAGACTGACTTGTAGAAATTGCTAGTGATGCAGAGCACATTCTATTTTTAATTAGGGTACTTGAAAACATTTTGAAAAAATGGTGACAAAATTAAAAACATGAATAATATTTAATGCCTCTATATATGGTCATCTTGAATCTGAAGATACTCGTGGAAATTCTGGTGTAACATAAGCCCTCTGTTTCCTTGATGCCTTGTAGGTGTAGGAATGAAGTTAACAGACGTTGGCATAGCAACACTGGCCAAAGGGTGAGTGAAAAATTATTTCTCTACAGCATGGTTTTGCTTTACACATCAATCTCTTCAGAGCGTAAATACGTTGGGGGAGGGTGCACTGGAAATTTATTCTTGCTTTAACTTTGGAAGAAAGCAATCCTCATCTGTCTCTTTTAACTTCTTTTTGTTCATATTTATGGAAACCCGCCTGTAAGGGAAACACATTTATTTTGTTCTAAAAGGATGGGGCTACACTGTAGATAGGGCTTTGCTTTTCCTTCACGCTTCCCTTAGAATGAAAAGGCAGTTCAAGAGTGAAATCAAAGTCTCCGGTGACTCATGTGCAAGTCACTTCACTTGGTGGAAGAACCAGCTGGAGGAAGGTAGGGCTGAAAATGCAGGGCCAACACTGGCTCCAGCCTGGGGTACAATGAAAGACCTGGTGTTTGTGGTGCCCAGAGCTTCTGGCCGAGGGGGAAATACCTCAAACCCAGCATGCTGTTGGGGCCAGAGCCCCGGCTGGGCTTGCGCTCACTAGCCCCTGCCCCAGCGAGTGAAGTGCTTGTGCTGTGAGCCCTACTGCTAGATCCTGCTGCCGGTAGCCGAGAGGACCCTTCGCTGGAAGAAGAGAGGATATCCACCACAGTACTGTAGGAACTAGGGAAGGAGGTGCCCTGAAAGGCCCCGGGGTTTATATCGCCCTTTTCGCAAGGGATTTAAAGGGTTGATGCAGGTTCTGCATGAGGGAATGCAGCTGAAACCCCTCTTGCAGCCAGCAAAAGTGCCAAAGCTTCAGAATACGTAGTTATGACTCAAGCTTTTATAAAGACTCTTTTCTCAGTTCAGAACTCTATGAGTTAGTTTTTCTTCCCATTGCAGCCCATAAGCTTTTTGTGAGCCTGTGTTCTTGTCAGCTGCATTGGTGGAGGGAAGATGTCTGTTTAGCTTTGTATAGGTCACTTACCTGATAAAAAAGGAAATGTGTTAAGGGATTTGATGGTATATTGTCTCTTAAAAGCAGCAATTCTGAGCTATAATGAAAATTCTGCTCAGAATATTGAGAGGCCTGTTTCCTAGTAGTTTTGCAATGGCTTCAGGTCTTTTGGGAGGCTTAAGCATGTGTGTAAATATACAGGCCTTTAATCTTCTGACTTTCTTCCACTTCTCTTAAGTTTCTGTTAATTAAGGCCTCTAGTTATGCCACAGGCCAAAAGATTGCTTGATAGGTATAGGCATAGTAGTCAGTCACTCAACTCAGCTGGCTGCTGGAAAGGGAAAGGTGGGTAAATGCCTGTGACCAGAGCTTTAAATTCATATTCTCCTTTGAGAATCTGACAGGAAAAAGCAGATCCGATCACATGTATTCAGTCTATACTAAAGTGGAGCTTGTCTATACCTGTGATACGGGAAAAACCATGACAATATCTTTTAAATTATTAAAAATTTGACCTCAGAATGTTCTAGGAAAACGCTTAATATTTGCAGGCTGGCATCCATTCAAAAGTTATATTGCTTTACTCTTTTAGCTGTGGATCCAAAGTGAAATCGGTTGAACTGAAGTTGCATCATCCTGTTATAAAACAAGGCATAAAATTTTTATTTAGGCAACTGTTCCCTGAAATCAGATTTATAGAAATGCTTTAATGGATGCTGTTGTCCAGCTCACTACAGGAAATTACTCCTATAAAAACACATGTTGGACTAGGGAAGAGGAAGGTGAAGTGAGAAAATGAATATACAATGCAAGCTGTAGTAAGGATCACCTCAGTCATATATAAGGAAATATCATTTCCCTTCATGAACAACCTCTTAAAAATGTCGAGTACCATTTTGTTTCTCATTTAGCTAACAGTATTGCTACAGGACAACAGATTTTTCCTGGTCTTGTATTTTAACTTCGTGCTCCTTTCCCAGAAAGGACACCTCTCCATTAATAGCTACAGTTTGATTTTGAATTCCGCAAGCCTGGATGGGGAAACAACACAGACCTCATCTGTATTACTGGCTGCTGCTGCTTTTGGTAGTGTGCTGCCATGCTGGTGAGAGATTGTCTGTCTGTCTCACACGTTGGGGACAACATATGCAGTCCTACTTAAGTAAGAAATATAGTATGATACTGTTATGATTTCAACTGTATTGTTAGAGAAAATACAAAGCTGATTTTTTATAGGAATCCCCATAGTTTCCTCAGCCACTCTGCAGAGGCAGTGACCCCACTAGTCACAGACAGGTACTCTGCCTCCAATTCTCCTAAGCCTGGGCCCGTCACATCAAGGCAAACCGCAAATATCCTTGGGAAATGCTTCTGTGATCCTTGATGAACGGAAAATCAGTCATGTTGTTCCTGGTTGGAATGTAAATTAAATACAATTCTAATTTCACTCTAAGATTAAACTTGTGATTAGGAAAAAAAAAAAAACCCTGGGGGAAAAAAAAACCAAAATCCATCTCCCCCACCACACCCCCACTGTGCTCATAGTATAATCAGGCTTTCAAATAATCTAATGTTATTGACCAACTGTTAGTGATGAATTGGCAAAAGCCAATATGGCAACTGTCATGAATTATTCATCGCCATTATTTATCCCCCAGTGTTTCTTGTAAACCAAGCACAATAAACAGCATATATTGAAATTTTGTCCCTATATTTAGCATTGCTCACTGCTGTTAATGATTTTTTGGGGAGTCCGGGCTCATATTCCAAGTCTGAACAAACATGTTCCCTTTGTCTTCATCTTTCCCCTCCTTCCTGCAGAGGCCGTGGAGAGATTGATGTTTTCAACAATTAACACTCCTCAAAGTAATTCTGTTCTTTTATCCTTTCTGTGCCTGTTTTACCAGTGAACTGGAACACGAACCCAAAGCAAAGGGTCATTTATTCAATGTGCTGAAGTAGCTGCAACACAGGGTCTGTCAGTAGAGGGCGAAGCCTAACTAGGAACCTAGCTGGGAGCCTAACTGGGAGCCAAACTGGGAACCTAACTAGAAACGCAAGCCTGGAGAGTATTTTTAATGTAGCCGCTGGGGCGCACCAGAGTCAGGCAATCAATCCTTTAAGCTATTCAGCAGCTTCTTTGGCGAACGTAAACAAGACTAACAGAACACAGTGCCGGCTGCCAAGCGCCAACAGCGAGCCAGCTGAGAAGCCGTGGCAGTGCCCAGGTACTTATCCAAGAATGGTAAGCACAGGATGAAGGAATCGGGAACACGGTGACCCACCGTCGTGATGATTAACGGGAGTGCTGTTTGCTAGTTGTGGATCTGAAAGACTGTCTGGTTTCTGGGCATTGACAAATTTAGTTTTACTCAACATGGCAACAAGAGGCATTGGGGAGTTTAAGCCTGGGGACAAATCCAACATTCCCCCTTCAGATCTAAGGGAGATTGATTAGGTTTGGGCCAGCCCCCAGCTGTCAAGCTGGGGAGATGGAATTTATTTAACAGTCATCTTGTCAGTGGATTAATAGCGCCTGTTGTGCAAAATAACAGATTCATATTTTTCAAGGCTTGGAATGGTCAATAGTTTGGTGTTACTGAACACAAAACATATGAGCGCAATACGGACCGTACAAGTTAAAAGCCATTCAGGAACGGAGGCTTTCCCCCGATTACACGTACCACAAGCTCTAACAGCACAGAATGGTTTGAATTAAGCTCACAAGTCCTGCCAAATTACAACAGAGCTACGGTCATTAGGCCTGCCCAGAACAAATGATGCAGTCTGGAAGCACACAAGGGGGGCTCTGTGGAAGCGGTGACTAACTGACAGCAAGCAGCTGGCAGAGCTCGGATGCAGAACTTTGCTCTCACATCTGTAATTAGTTTTTCCATGGCCTGCTGTAAGACCTGGGACTGCCTGCTCGCCACGGAGCCAAGCTGGCTCAGCCTCGCCTCAGCTTCCGAAGCGGGCTAGGAGCGTTCCTAGGCCACATCTGTACCCACAAGGTCAGATGCAAACCTACTATTATTTTAAGAGAAGGGAAATGAGGATGGCTTGATTTAGGAGCAAAGCTAGTAAAATAAAACTGATCATGTGTTTTTAATATAAGTGTTCTGTCTCTTGTTCACAAGATATTTATGCTCTTACTACAAGTATTTCTGGCATTTGTTGAATTCTAAAGCTAAAGTTAGTTAGCAGAGCATTCAGACGTTCATTTAAAGTATCTCTTACTCATGGTGTCCTCTGAACAAATGCTCTGTTTCTGCTCTTTGTTCAGATGTTCCTTCAAAGACATACAGGAAGGGACAAATACTGAGTACAGATAGGAAAGCCATTTAGACAGACTTCTATTTACTTCATGAAAAAAGTGCATTTTTTTAGCTCAGCTTTTTCTTTCCAAGATTATTTCCACAAAGAAATGAGTATTATCAGAATTTTATAGCATGAGAAAAATACATGAAGAAATTTTCTTTAGCTGTGACAAAATGGCTACCTAGGAAAAAAAAAAAAAGTGCGAGCAAGAGCAAGAGTGTGTGGTCATTTTGCAGCCACAAATTAAAATAGCCAGCATTCAGTGCAGTGAAGCTTCTCACCTGATAGCCCTGGAGGTTACTGTACTCAATATTTCTGCCAGAACACACCTACACAACGTGCAGGGGGAATGAAGCCTCTCAGTCAGGCTGGCAGCAGAGCCGGATTTCAGATACCAGGGTGTCAAAGACTGGGCAGAGCCTCACCGTCTCCTCGGCGCTGGCAGCTGCGTCTGTGCGGCGTCCAGCAGCGACATGCCGTGACAGTGGAAGGGGGTGTGGCCGCTGGCGCTCTCTGGGAAGAGCCAGTGGTTAACTGAATATGCATGATAAATTAATCAAAACATTCCAGTCTAAGTTACTGCTCTTTGCTGGCAGTGTGTTGCTCTGCTTTAACGAGTTTCTGGAGTCAGGACCGATGCTTGGTATGAAGAGATTTTCTTGCTGAGCACAGGCGTGTTTGCCTGTGGCTCTTCTGTTCTGCTGGTGTGTCTGGAGCACACACCTGATGGCTCCAGTAAAGGAGCTCAAGTGTAAAGCCTCAAGTCTGTTAGTTCTCCAAAGGAGCAAGAGAACAGTTCATTCTGTTGCTGAGCTCCAGGGTCTCACAGACCACAGAACTATAACTCTAACCCTTTTCCCTCTTCTGTCACTACTGACTACCTGGTTTCCTTCACCTCTCAGTGACTCAGCTTGATTTTCCCTGACAGTTAGTGCTTCTCAAGACAACATGGGTGGAAGAGACTTGCTTAATGTTTCCAAGTCGCTTGTGAGTCAGCAGTCATACTCTGCTTCGCTGTGCTGAAAATGAATCTTGAAATCCCATTTATGTTTTTTGTTTTTCTTTGTTGCCACAGATACAAAGGTTTTAAAGGCAACTGCTCGATCTCCTTCATTGAGCAGTTCAGAGCCCTCCACCAGTGCAATAAGTACTGTGAGATGCTGGGGCTGAAATCTCTCCGAACCACTCATCAAAAACAGAGGAAAGCAACATCCATGAAAAGCAAAAATCTACCAAACTCATCGACTATAAAGAAAACAGTGCCCAAGAAAGCAAGAGAACCTAGAGACTTCGTTTCTTCAGAGCACTGAGTTGCACTGTCCCATCTTGTGCAAACTCCTTGCAAGGCTCCGTGGCAGCGACAGGCACCATGGACCCGGTGGGGGCACAACTTTAATCTTTTGCCTTATGACATCATTTTGAAGTCATCCTCGTGCTGATGCCAGCAAACACAGGAGTTGATCCTGTGCTCTCGGTACCTGAGGTTTAACACCGGAGCAACGTTTTGAAGACAAACTAAGGCATCTGCCTGGATTACTTTACAACCCTTCTGTGTATTGGTATCTGCACATTTTGAGTCTTGGACATTGAGTGCACCAAAGGTCGCTGGAGAGCATTTCCCTTCTGTCTGTCTGTGCCTCTGACCCTGTGGGTTCAGCTGCTACGTAAACATCAATATGTTTAAAATGCCACTTAGTAAAAGTTTTGCACAGTATTGTTGCTAAGGCTGCTATAGAAGAAATGTTTTCTCTCCCAGATTTTTGCATATTGTAATCCTACTATAATCCTGTTCCTGTCATTTTTTTCTTCCACTTACATGTCTTTTAATACAAAAGAAAGCCATTCATGATCGGACATATGTCTTCTGCCCCCCCCCAGTTAGCTAGTATCTTTACGGTCCTCACAAAGTGATGTCATCAGCCTAAAGATGGGCAACTTGTGTGATTCTCTATAGAATTCCTCCTTTCCGTGCAACCTTCCTCGAATCTCCACTTAACCCCATGGCACAGAACTGTTGTGCTCGCACCGATCCCATGGTAGGGCAGAGGTTTGGAGTCTGTGTGTTGCCAAACAGCTACTGTCTGAAATAAACGGTTACATATGGAGGGTATTTCATTACTGTGCAGCATTTTCAACGGGAATAAGTACAATGACTTTTCTGTGTAGCATAGAGTTGTTTTTGTAGGAATGTGACGGGTGCCCTGGACCAGTACCTGTCTGCCAAAGAGGCACGATTATCCGAAGTGCCTAGGCAGGGACAGAACTGAAAAAAGGTACTGTGCTCTGTTAAACTTAAGTGTAGCTTATGTGGAGACTTGCAGCCAGAGGAGGGGACTATGCATGTCAGGGGGCTGCAACAAGTTCACTGGAGGTGGCCGTTTAAAACCCAGCCTGCCGCGCCTCACACAGAGTACAAGCACCGAACATTGAGAGACTTCTTACGCCGGGTGATTGCTAAATAACAGGTGGTGCCAGAAACCAAAACCTGCGTCTCGAGAGTCCCACCAGCGCTGAGGCAGATAAAAGTGATTTCAGACTAGATTCTGCTTTGAATTGATAAGCAGTGGGTGCCAAATAAGAGAGAAATTGTTGGGGACTAGCTGACACTAGGGTACGGAAAGTCATCCACCTGCAGTGTAGATGTAACCTGTCATCCTGGGCTCCCTTTATGGTTAGTGGAGGCATTCGCGATGGAATTTAGAGCAAAGTGCAGGACATCTGAAAAACAAATATCTGAAGTCGGTTAGATTAACTGTGCCACACAGTGCTTGTGTCTCTCCATTGAGGGAAAAGGAAGCAAGGTGCCAGACAGACACCTGCATTTTAAGTTCCTGCTGGTACATTGTTCTGAAGCATTTCAGGTTTTAATAGTTTTCTGCTAACTTAGGGGAAGGAGACCAACTACAAAACCTACAAAACGCTATTGCAGAAATGAGGATGGTATCGTAGTCCACGTAAAATTAAATGTATGAAAGAGTATTTGAAAGATGAGTTTTTAAGTAGAAAATGCCAAAGAAAGGTGGAAACTTTGTGTGATGGAAATCTGAGTCAAAATATTGAGAATGAAACCTTGACAAAACAATTACAAGTACCGAGGATGGGAAGCTATTTCAAAGTAAAGGTGAATGACAATTCTGTGCTACTGCAGAGGTTCGAAGTATCACAAGAGAATAGAGATAGGAAAGTATGCAGAGCGGTTGTGTTGAAGGGGTTAGTCCAACGCAGCAGGCAGAGGGAGATGAGGCTCAGGTGGGAAGGCTGGTCTCATTGCTGCCAGCTGTGCTGGAGGGAAGAGCTTCCCCGGGAAGTCCCACCCTCCTGCTGCCTCCCTTGCTCGAAGCACGGACCGGCCCGAGTCTACCCGGCTCTCTGGGCCCGGAGGAAGTTGGTGTGGCTGAGAGCGCGCGACAGACGCCGTGCCTGGCTGGGCAGCGCGCGATGGGGATGGCAGCAAGGCGCTTTCCGCTCCACCTGGCAATCCCCAGCACGTCGGGTATTTGGGCCTGTACTCTGTTGTTGCTTATTGGTGCTTGCGGTTCTGGCTAGCTTTGGCGGGGAAGGGAGGGTGTTGGGAACCGTCGGGTCAGCCAGGGGCAGGAAGGGCTGGGGCAGGCAGTTAGCATGAAGCTGGCCACCGGCCTGGGGGACTGTGGTGTTGGGCCAACACTACATGTCAGGGGGCCGAGCTTGGTAGCCCTTTCCCCTTCTGTGGTGATGGGAAAGGGTCTCGACAACAGCTCTGCTCCTGACAGCTTTCCGTCAATGCAGAGTGCCAATAGGGGGGTTTACCACAGGTCTTTCCAGTTCTGTAGCCACATGTGTCGGTAGTGTGCTGGACGATGTAATGCACCCCAGTTACTTGCTCATCAAAGCCAAGGGACAATGCAGGAAGCCTGCATGAAAACAGTGAGGCTTGGTACAGCTGTTGAATTCCCTTGTGCTCTGTTGTAACTAGAGAAGCTCACTTGGGGGTTTCTGGCTGGTCTGGAAAGTGCATTTGTGCACGTGCGTATGTTTGCAGGCCGCCCGTCCTTCACCTAAGGTACTCTCGTCTGTCTGCCATGTAGAAGCTGAAGAGTGGTTCCCTAGCTTTCCAAAGCAGACAGTTTCCAGTTGTTCAAGAAACAGCAAGTATGACAGTGGCATGTAGCATCTTTGGGAAGGAAATTCACTCCTGTTTCCCCTCTTAACTGTCCTGCTTCCTGATATTTTTGATCTCTAAGAGACAGGGTATTAGGAAACCAAACCTCCTCCACTGCCACAGCTTCAGAGAATTAGTTTCATTGATATTTCATGCCTGCGTAAAAACATCGCCCCACTGCATTTACCTGGTGCGTTCAATATGGATGGCAGCACAGAGACAATGAATGTTGTCCTTGTCTGGAAAGATGGAGGTCTCAATCCTGCAAGTGGCTAAGCCAGATGGATTCTTGGAGCACCCGGCTGTGACCATAGTTCCATCCCTGCAGTTGTTTGTGTGATTGAGTCATAACTTCCTTTCTTATTAATTAATCAAAAACTTGGAGAAAACATTGTTTACACCTGTTGGCCAAAATAAGGGCAGCAGAAGCCATAGATCTGCATGACAACATTTATGCTCCACATGTCCATGGAACACAGTGTAATGAAAGGCTCTGTGTTGCCTTCTAAAGAGAAGATGATGATGCTCTTGTCCCCTGGCAGTGAGCATAAATGAATCTTCCAGAACATTTTCCTCTGTGAGGGACTGTCCTCCAAGCCCGTTGATGGAGCATTAATTAAGAACTTGGCCACATTCTGATTATACTTCTGTTCTGACAAATTTGATGGTTTTTTCATTCCTCTTTCAACTAGAATTGACACCTGTACTCAAATCTAAGTTTCCTTTTTTTACTATTGATCTTACGGAGTAGATGTGTACATGGAGCATTATATAATAACAAGCCATCATATTCGGATTAAATAGACATACACCCAGCTAATATGGATGCTTTTCCACTGCTCAGGAGTTTATTGAACATATTTTGTTTGTTAATAGACGTATTACATTGCTGGTGTATTACAACACTAATTCCTGAATTTCTGTCAGTGGAAGTCTAACTTAACGATAATAGGAAAACCTGGCAATACACTGGTTTAATGCAGTCGTTGTTCTGTAATAGAACAAAAGCTTCAATTATAATAATGTCAGATGATCTTGTTAAAATTCAGTCATTGCCGGTGAGTTCAGCTACCCGTGCAATTACATTGAAATAATTATACATTAATAGTCACCAAAAGTAGAAAATGCTTGACCGATTACCTCAGGTTAAAGCCATTTTAACAAGTTTTAAAGCCATTTTAACAAGTTTTAAAGCCTTGTGCTGTCGTGGTATGCAGATGATTGCTCTTTGGCCTGTCTAAGGGAAGTAGAGAGCTGAGTCGTTGCCTTTTATTTGTTTCCTTGTTGCCCCATCCTCTTTCACCCTTGCTGAGCTGTCTGTTCTGCCCTCCTGTCGGCCTGGTTTGACAGGCAGGAGCTCTGTGGCAGGAATACCTTGTCTATGCAGGCCCCTCTCAAAAAATCCTCAGTTCCTTGAAGGCGTTTCTGGGTCACGATATAAAAAGTTTAAAAATTTAGACAGTCTGACAGTAACACAGAGAGAGCTCCAGTATGTGTCTCAAAAACCGGTGGGAAATGATGATTAACAGAGTTTGTCTGCCCATGTCTAGATTTTCATGTCAGATTTTTTTTTAAAAAGACTTTGCTAATAGTTGCTGTTCTTTCTAGACTGGTAACTAGCCACTCTACCCACTGTAGCCGTGCTGTTGCAGAAAATACATATACACCCTGTATCAGGAAGTATTTCCTGCCTGTCTGAAAAAGAATGAAAGCTGAGTGCATCTAAACTCAGCTTTATACAAAGGTCTAGACCAAGAAATCAGACTGGAAAAAGAAAGTCTGGTGCTATTTCTGTCATTTGGCTTCAGTGGCAGAAGAAGGATTCACCTAGTAGAACTACGGGGGGGGAAAAGGGGGGGCGTGGTGTGGGTGTGTTTTTTGGTTTGTTTGTTTGGGGTTTTTTTGTGGTGTCTTTTGGTTTTTGTTTTTTGGGTTTTTTTTTACCTTGGTGTACCTGTGTTACCAGTATGCATCAGCTGGATGTCTGCAAAATCACTGGTGTTCAAATAATACTTATCAGCAGGGTAAACAGTATTCTCAGGGGGCTCCAGATTTAATGGCCCCTTGAGGTGAATGGGAGAAACAACCAAACAGCTACCTGTTTTACAGACGGTGTTTTAATCTGAGCCAAAGTCTGCGTTTTGCCTTTTAGATAAGGGAACCAAAGTATGGGTTTGGTGAGCAAATACGTATTCTAATCTCAGCAGAGACATCAGCAAAGCAGAAACTGGAACCCATTTTTTAAGGGAGCACTTTGAGGTTACTTCTTACTGCTAGCTGTGTCATTATATTAATAAATATTCTTAAGCACACATAGAACAAATGAATTGCATTGCGCCCTGATAGCAATTTTAACATGTTATCCTTTCCATAGGGCACCACTGTAGTTTAGGCTGAAGCACTAATGCTTTGTGATTTAAATTCTGTTACGCAGACTAACAATGATAAAGCACTCAAGAATGGAGTCAATAAAGCTTCTACAGGATGTTTATTCATGTTCTAAAGTAGTTAATCACATCAATGTCCTATAGGTATTGGGTTTTTAGATGTATGTGTCCCTGTAGATGAACTGATAATTCTACCTGTTCTTTCACAGCTTTTAAGGGCTGTAAAAACCATCTGAGCTCCAGTGGTAATGTTTTTCAAAGAGACCTAAGGGATTTCAGTGTGTAGGTCCATATCCACAACATATTAGGCACACAACACTTAAGCTGATATTTTTTTCAAAAAGTGTTTGTGATCCTTAGAACTTTATTGCTCAGTGAAAACTGGCTGCCTCTGTCCCTTTTGAAACAGAACCTTGAGTACACTTGAAAATGTCATCTGAGTGTTCAAAAGTGTTCAGTGGTAGCAGTGAGTGAATCGGAGTACGTCAGTCCTCTGTGGACTCAAGAAGACATCTTCCACTTTTCAAAACCCATGCACAGTTGCTGGGAACCAGCTGCGGACTCTGGTTCCAGCTTTAGATCTTAAATAACAATCTCATCCACAAGAGAAGGTCTGTGGGTACAGGAGGCAGTCAGCCTGGGGAGATGTGTCTGGAGTGCAGAAGAATTTTCTCTAAAACTGGAAAATAGAGAAACTTTTAACCAAAATAGCTGCAGGATTTTCTAGCCTGTGTGGGACGATAGGTCCCTGCCATAGAAGTTAGGTTATTCTTAATTTCAAGTTTCCAGATGAAGAAAGCCAGACTGCTAAATTGCAGGATTTGAATCTATGACGATCAGTCTTGGATGAATAGATCATGGCGGCACTGTGGTAGATATTCCCTGTCCTAGTGCATACACCTGCTCTGCAGGTCCCCGGAGGATGCAGCTTCAGAAGGCAGCTGGTGTATGTTGAATGCTGTGCCTCAAATATGTATCCCCTCCAAGGAGATGTAAGATGGGGGCCCCCATTAGAGAACAGGCAGTGTGTTTCCCAGTCCGTTCCTTCTACCACGTAGTGGAGAAAATGATATGCAATTCTTACTGGGGGAACTGTTCAGTATAAGGCCCGCAGCTCAGCCTCACGTAACCTAGCAGTGAACTGAGGGATGCAGCTCCATTATGCCTTCATTTATTTATTTATTTATTTTCTCTTCAAGAAATTTCAGTGTTTCTAATACTTGTGTGGCCGTTGTAAGGAGCATGTTGCTCTACAACAAAAGCCTCAGTAAATAAATTTTCATTTGTGAGTTTTAAGAGCAGAGTAGTAAGAAAGTAATAAGGAGAAAGAATTAAGCTACACTGCTATCCTGCCACAGAGCAGCAGGGGAAGGGTAGGAACTATTTGCCCACATGGATGCTTGACTGAATATTTTAAGTGGGTTTCCTTTAATAACATTACAAGTAGAAGCTGGAGAGCCTGTACTGCCGTCCCACCACTGGAGTACCAGCAGATGTTTTGCATCTCTAAAAGAATGAATGATGTGGATTAGAGGTGATGACATTGCAGATCGCAGAGCTAGTCCAAACTGGCAGACCTAACCTCCAGCTCTTTCTGTCGATGTGATGTGGATGTTGTGCAAGCAGCACATGAGGCTTACTGAGTGGGAGGAGAGAAACAGCATAAGGTGTTCTTCAAATAAGAAAAAGCGTGGTGCCGGTAATCAGGAGAAGGGCAAGCAAGGCAGGTACAGGCTCCCTAGAAAGCACTGCGGCCGTGGTGAGGGAGGGAAGGGACTTCATTTCTCTCCCAGTCAAGGATGGGAAGAAAAGTAGCTGCTGCAGAAACGTGACACTCAGGGCCTTGCAGACAAGGCCACTTCTGCTTTTCTCCTGCAAAGCCAGAGAAAGGAGAAAGGAGTTCCAGCTCTCTTGCCACCCCCGCCCCCCAACTGACCTGCACAAAGCTTCCCTCAAGTGTGAGCTTGTTCTCAGCAAAGACCTTTTGAAAAGCAAGCCATAATTATCTGCAACTCTGCTGATTTCACTGTGAGTCTGCCATAAAATAGGGTGGATGGGAAATTACTGTGATTTACTGAGCCTTGGACAACAGGAGGATATTGGCTGTGGGAGGCTTTCTGCTGCTGCTGGGTCCTTGCGGTGTTTATGGGTGGCTGAGGTTGCTTGTTTGGCAGCGGTGGCAGAACAGTCTCCCTCGTCGGTGTTAATGCTCAGTGGTCTTACAGGTGCCCACTCAGTGCCAGATGTTTTGGATCTGTCCCACTATGTCAGTCGTTCCAGTTCATTTATCTGCTCCTTTTGGACACAAGACAGGGCCCAACCTTATGCTATGGGGCCACCCAGCCCTCACCTTTCCCTTCCCGGCCTTTTCACAAAGAATCTGAAGCCTTTTTCTCTTTATACAACTGGAAGCTCACTTACCGCAGCAACTGTGTTCGTGTTCCCCCAGACACACAGTAGATAGGCATTTGGTCCTGTGATAGGGGTGCGCAGGGGATCGGATGATGAGAGCTGCTTGTTGCCGTGGCTAGGTTGGTGCCGTGGACGTGGCAGCACGGTGTTCACAGCTGCAGTTCGGTGATGTGACAGGTCTGTTACAGGCGTTACAGCCATGGTCTTGAAATCAGGACCCAGCAGAAAGCCTTTGTGGCACACACCAAAAGGCTGGTACTGCTGCTGAATGAGCCCCTGTGTAATGCAGGAAACATCAGAAGGGAGGAATAACATCAGGATATTTCTCTCCATCCATTCGTGCTTTATCTGGTAGCCAAGATTAAGATTTATTTTTCCTGAAAGCAAAACTGAACCAGGGAAGAGGAGGCCAATGGAAGGCTGATGTCAGGGAAGTGGGACAGCAGTAGATAGGTCCCTCAACACAAGTCCCTCAAAAGAGACTTTATGTCCCTCGGAATGATGTTAAGGGGACCGGGAGCACAGGTGGAGTTCTCTGTCCTCCTGGTTGGAGAAGGGGGTTTGAGAAGGAGGCGACAAAGCGAACCGGGGAATGACTGGCCGTGCAGCTGATGCCATGCTCAAGGTCTCGGCTTCCCATACCACTTGCTTTGTCCCCGCGCTCACGTGTCCACTGTCGCACTCCCGCCTCTCTTCTACCTCCTCTACCGTTGCCCCTGCGCCTTCCCCTTCCCTGTCACTGTGCCTGATACTTATTCGGGACAGCAAGGTTGGAAGAGGAAAAAAAGCAACAAAGTCTGTCTCCTTCTTGCAGGTAGTAAGCTTTGTCTTCTTCCTTTTGCAAGAGCTGTTCTGCACTAATTTACCAGGAGGCCACTGGGTGACTCTGTTATTGCTGTATCAGATACCTGCACAGAGGGGCAGTGCAGGTTTTCCGAACAGGTGGTCACAAAGAAAGTTGTGAATGCAAAGAGTGATTAGGACGCGTACAAGGTGTAGGAAACCTATTCTGGGTTCCTCTGTGAAGACCTGTTGTGTTATTAAGATTTGAAGTGCTGAGAATTCTTTTAAAAATATCTAGACTGGAACTCAGTTTTAATATACAACATTGTAATTCTTCCATTAATTTTTGCGGTACACATTGCTAATGGCTGTTCCACTCTTGAAAAAAACAAGGTTTAGGGAATAAAATTAAGTAACTCATTGAGGGTGTTCTGTTGGGAAATGCTGTGTAATAAAATCAGTTGCAAATGGAAACACCGTATAATCTATAAATGATTAATTTCACTTATCTGTGCGTGCTTCTAGCAGCACTCTACATGTCACAGCCATAGGACGCTTCCTATTCACGATGCATGCCTGGCTACTTGGCGCTAGAAGTCAGAGGAAAGGTGGAGTTTGGAACTTGTTTATGAATATTACATTTACCCCTCTCATTGCAAATCGGAGAGCAACATTCTGTGAGCCTAAATCTTGGTGTTCCTTAAGCCCTTTGGAAGCTTCTACAGATGATTCCTATTCTTTACAATAGTTTTCAGAAGAATTTCTATGAGGAAACTGTGACCCTTCCCAAAACAGTGGATTTAGAATATAAGACAACGGACTTGAGCATGGTGCTCAAATCCTATGTGCAGTTGTGACATGGAAGGGAACAAAGCTGAAAGCATTTGAAACCTGAATAAATGATGCTTCAAGTTAGAGGCTTTTTATCAGAATTTTGGAAAGTGTTCTGTTTGAAAAATATCATGAGCATCTCAGTCAATGAATGTTCCAAAAGTATGTTTTAATTTGGTGCCAAAATAAGAGCCAGAGTTTCACCTCATCAGCTATCGACTTCAGTATTCTATTGTCATGGTCACTCCAACAGGAGAGGGAAAATCCCAAGCTGGCCTTGTTTTCAGAGGTAATCACAACCCCGTTGATTCCAGTGAAATCCACATTCCCAACGATGACATTGTAATGATGATTCCTCGTGTGTTTTCCAATGGGAATCTGGATGTGCATGTAGCAGAGTATGTATTTCCCACATATTACGGTGGGTTTGCTTATAAAAGAAAAAGTAGAGCCGTCCTGACATATATGTAAAAAGGTTATGCATTCCTCAGCACGGTGGGAAAGTGTATTGCTACAGCTCGCATACATTTCTGAATTGATGTCTTGTCTGCAGTAGCTATTTAGTGTGATAATGGCGTTTGATAGACTGGACACAAACACCATTGTCACACTCCACAGCTCTGGCAGCAGCAGACCGGTCGTCCTTGGAAGAAGTAGTGTACACACATTGCAGACTTCAGCATGGGGACTTCGAAGATCTGCAAAACACAGAGAAAAGACCGTGTTTGTGCATATTTATATGTGGTACGTCGGGATTCTCCCCAAGGAAGTGGGAAAGAGGATTCTGAACTTCTTTGAGGTGAATATTTTGTCTCAGTTAGCGGCAGTATCTAAAAGCTAAGTCACTTTAAGCGTGACTTTAAGTAGCTTTCAGTGCCCGAAGGAGAGGGACAGGCACCTTAAGGAAGTAACCAGTCCTGTCCTAAGCGACAAATTCATGAAGGGACTAATGCATCCCGCTGCAATGGCCCGGGTCTTTCTCTTATTGATGGAGACAGCACAGAATAAGCACCTGACTTCTATAGAGCTATGTTAGATCTGAGGAATCGCGATGCTAAAGATTATATTTGTTTTCCATATATTTGTTTTTAGCAGCATTTTAGAGCTAGCCCACTTACAAAACAGCGAGTTGGTCTGTGCTCCTACTCCCACTTCACCTGTTTTATTCAATACAAGTTCTTCTCCGACACGTCAGCACCCATGCAACAGTAGTTAAGCAGAGGAACTAACATACATGACTCTGGTGTTTCAGTTCTTCCCCAGGCAGTTTTTTCAGTTTAATAGGACAGAGTGTGGTTTGTGTTTGTTTAGCCTGCAAGTCCAGTAACATTTCTGCACATTCACAGCCCTTAAAAGGTCCCGTTCGTCAGGAGTGGGCTACGAGCACGCAGTACAAGCAGTAACTGAGGGTCACGTGGTGCACAGTGATTTCTTAAGCCATGGGGACTGAGTTACGTGTCATCATCACATCTGAATACTGCAGATAAAACTGAGAAAGGAGCACAGGGAAGGGAAGAGATTAGAAACCAGAGCTTGGGGGAATAGTAGTAGTCTTTGTATCTTACTCTTCCATGTATCCACCTCTTTCTCAGTCTATTAAAACTGTCAACTAGTGGGATCATCTATGCAAGATCATATTGGATATTAACTGGAAGAAACACTGACCTGTGCAGACAGAATGTAGCTTTGTGAAAGTGCAAGCCAGCTAGTGAATGTTCATTAATAGCAATAACAAATTAGTATTAGTAACTAATCGATAACTGTAATGATGTCTGCTAACTTAAACAAAGGCTGGGAGGGGGGAAGAAAAAGAGTGGAATTCCTTTATTCTCCTGCAATTAGTAAAAATCTGTCAAGGAGAGCAGAGTACACTTAAAATTAATGTTCCATTTTGCATGAATTTTGGTAGATTTTTTTATGTGCTGAGTACAGAAATATTCTTTGTAGCTACTGAAAACTTGAATTTCTCACTCAAAAAGAATGCTGTATGGACTGGTTAGAAGCACCATGGGAGGGGATGGAGTTGTCTTGTGTGCCGAGAGATGAGGATGGAATGTCTTGCTATAATGCTTTTAAGCTACTTGTCTTTTTTTTTTTTTTTTTTCTTTTTTTTTTTTTTTTTTAAGGTCAGTAAATGCATTCCCATTTTTGCATAATCAGGAACATTTGTTACCCATTTGTAATAAAACTAGGCTCTCCAGTCGTCTTTTGGATCTGGTTGCATTTTAGCAAAAGGCCGTTAAGCAAGTTAAAGCATTCAAAGGACTCTCGGGTCCTCAGAGAACTCCTCCGTGGGCTTAGCCTTCCTGTCAGTCTCATTTTTTATCTTTCCTAATTCCCTGCCCTGGTGACGTGTCGCTCCCACACATTAATAGCCCTAATGCCTCTGCTTTATTCTCAGTCTGCAGTCAGCGCTCCCGTCATGCATTCCAGCAGAGAGACGAGAGAGGCGCAAGTCTCTGTCATCAGCTGTTTGTAAAATGTAGGCGCCTGCGGAACATACGCCGAGTGTGGTACAGCTATGGAGGAAAATCACATTCCTGTACTTGTGGAGGCCACGTGGTCGCCATTTTAGGTGTCAGCTTTTGAAAGCAGCAGAGGCAGTCCCCAGCTTGGATCAGGGCACACTGCAGTTTGTGAGGAGCGCAGCTCTCTGTGCACGGCCAACTGCCGCTAGGTCAGCTGGAGCACGGGAGCTTGAGGGGAGCGGAACGTGGCGCTCTGAAGGAAATGGTCCAGAGGAGAATCTGCTCTCCAGGTAAGATGCCGTTTGAGGGCTCCTGCAGAAACAGCAGCCCTGGCTCGAGAGAGTGGAAGGAGCTGTAACAAGAGATGATTGAGGATGAGGGCGTAGGGCTCCCAAATACAGATGTTTGTATGCAGATCATTGGGTAGGGAAATGTAGCTCGCTCCATGCAACAGCATTAAAAGCTACGTGCCAGCAGGGAGGAGACGCTAGCACATGCAAACTAGCTGGCTGCCTACGGGCACTGAATGCCGCTGGACCACCAGCATGCTCTGCGTAGCGTAGCAAGTTCTTTCCAACTGTGTTTTTTTTTTCTGGATCTTTTTCTTAAATGTAATCTGGTTCAGCCAGTGTTGATCAGCCAATGCAGACTCGTGGAGGCTCTGGGCTAGTTTAACTACTGATTTGCAAATACATCTAATCAAACCTCAGTGAAAGCCTGAACTGGCAGCTGGAGATCCGACCTTGGCTGGTGAACAGCAGAGAAATGAATGTTCACTGGCCGGCTACCAGGTCAGACTGTTTCGTTTTTCAAACATGATTATTACAACTGCTCTGTTGCTCCCATCCTTGCCAAGGAAGCAAACCTATAAATCCTTGGGCAGGGCTGAAACTTTTCCATGTGCTTTTCATCTTCCAGTGATTTCATCTGT
>KL254865.1:35403-49689 GCA_000699545.1 Podiceps cristatus
GGCAGATTTGCAGATCCTCAGGTCAGGCCACTGTGAAATCACAGCTACCGCACAGACGTCTCTAAAAGAAGGTAAGGAGCTGCAGCACACCCCGTGCATCAAAATGGCACTGAGGTTTTTGAATGAATGATGGCAAATACGCAGTCACACCCAGAACCCGTTCTGTCTAGTTAGGACGCAGCCTGCGGTTGTAGACCCGCGGTCCTTGTGCCTGTGCCTGTAGGTGATAATGAGAAATGCATGCCAAGGGGACATGAGCACTGTACATTGCTTTCGAATTCATCACAGTACTAGTGCTTTCACCCTTACCTTTCCTCGTACACGTATTACCCAGCTTTCTCTCTGCAGCAGAGAAGAAAGGTCAGGCAAGATCCTACTCTAATTAAGCTCTCGGAGAAGCCTGACGATTGCTGGCAGGTACAGTGCGAAGAGCAGTAGGGCCCTGGCAGAAGTGCCTCTAGGCGTTACGTGAAATGTAGGTGACGGTAGATAGCTAGGCAAATGATGCAGCTGCGAGCAGGCGGTTTTATTGTTCCGCAACTGCATGGAAGCTTCCAGCAATCCAACAAGAATATTTCCAAGATAAAAGGTAATGAAAGAAAGAGATATGGCCACTAGTTTTTAAAGCTGCAATGGAGGAAAAAAAAAAAAAACCAAAACCAAACCAAACACCTGAAACAATGGGAAAGTTACTGGACAGTACAGGGAAAAAGCAAAGTGTAAACATCAGAGAAAAAAAAATCACTTTCTGCTTCTGTTCTGCTAGACATGCGTATAAAGAATATTATTAGACATGCATATAAAGAATATTATTGGAATGTTCCAGTTGAGAAGATCATTGTGAAGAACAAGAGAGTTTTCAAGAAGTGGACTGATGGACCACAGAACCTGTCCTTTTAGTATATCCGGCCTTGCAGGCATACCTGTAGCCCTGGTGAAGTCTAACCACACTTACTGCCAGCTTCCCGCCACCTTTTTTTTTTTTTTAATTTATTTTTAACAGTAAAAATGTAGTGTGGCTTGCCCGCTGACACAAATAAAAGCCTCATCTCTAAAAGCGCAGGTAGAGGTCACTGTGTACAAGACACTAAATCCTGTTAGATTACACAGACAGCCCACAGGCCTGTGTGAAGATTTTGGTATGCTGCAGCGCTTTATATTCAAAATTCACCTGCACTATTTTATTTTTCTTAGTACATTTTAGCATTTCCTTTTCCTCTCATGAATCAAACACAGGAAGGCACTTACCATCTGACACGACTTCCAAATGATCCTCTGGTGTGTCGTTAGGGCCTGTCAGGACTGAGATTCTCGCGTTGACATTTTGCTCAATATTACTGTATTTGGATCTTTGGAGGTCTTGGTTTTCTTTTGTGAGTTCCAGCAGTGCTCAGCTGTTGAAAGCCTCTGTTTCCAGTGGACACCTTTCCCTCGCCCTTTATGGGATCCTGAGGTTTTAAAGTAAACAACTTATTCTCTTTCTGATAAGTCATATTAAAATATTGATCTGGGGGAGGGAGATGGCCCTCCCTGCTCAGAGCCAGAGTCACCTTTAGTCAAACAGACTAAGGAATGGGAAAAAAGCTCTGATTTTTTTTTTTTTTTTTCTCTGTCCCTTCAGAGAGGGTAGGGAAAATGTGAAATACAGGGCTTTTTCAGCTGCCTGTTTTGCTTAACCCCGAGATGAAGAGTATTTACTCTGTCTTCATATTAATGGCTTATTTCTTCCAGTGAGACTGATTTCATCAATTCCTCAGATCACACTGCGAATCTTACTGTTTGCCACTGGGTCTTACCAATCTTTTTTTTTGGTTTGGTTTTTTTTTTTTTATTACTTTGATTTATTGTCTTTTCTGCACAGGAATTTTCAGAACTATCAAAAAGCGTGTCACATTTTTAATAGGCTTTACTTTCCAGCACACCTATGAGATGGGGGGGAAAAGTCTGATTTCAGTTGAGCCTATCTGAACACCAATGGCAAAACCAGGAATTAAACACGCGTTTCAGGGCCCCATCCAGATACTCAACAACTTAGACCATTACGTAAACCCCCAAATTTAGGGCATGATAAATTTCCCATCTTTTGTGAAGGTTAGTATGGGATTTGAACCTGAGATTTCTCAAAACATAAAGTCACACCTTCAGTATGGTAACATTCCTGATAGTTAACTATTTAGTATTTCATTGCTTACTTTCATTACCATACTTCTATTCTGTTAGAATGTAAATAATTTTATCAGTCTTAAATAAAATTAATGGCTTTGTTTTGTGGGTGGTTTTTTTTTTGTTGGCTGGGTTTTTTTATTTTTAAAAGCAGGGGTTTTGATATAAAATCTCACAAAATTGAGGAACCATGTAACTTTACTGCTTTTGGCTGGATGTGTCCATCTGGCACCAGAAAACCACTGCAAAATTAGATCTGGAAAAAATTCTGTGTCTCTTCTTGCTTCCCAGCTTTAGTATAACTAGACCTTCAATAGAGCAGAAACACAGCTTCTCTCCTTGTTTTGATACCTTCCCTCTGCACTGCTGGGTTGAGATGAAACAGGCCAGTATATATGAGCTCTGAGAATTAAAGCTCTCCTTTTGTGAGAAGGATCCTCCACATAATTGATTCAAACACAGAATACAACACCGTGTAATGGAAAAGAACTGAACTACAAAGCCACTAGAAGACCCTCATCTTTACCGATTCGTGGCATGCCTTTTCTCCTTTAGGGTGTCATATACTTGGGCTGCAAGTTCTTGCCATGACGAATGATCTCCTACTCTTCCCTAAAATGCTGTTTTGTAATCACAGTGTATCTCCAGTCTTAAATGCACCAGTAATACAAATAATAATGTCAGCAGTCCTGAATAAAAGAAGACACTGACCTGTGCTTCTATGCAATAATGAAGCTATATCTATAGGTTATTAGCAGTCTTATCACTGCAGATACAGTTCAAGAATAGTTTTTTTCCCCTTATGAAAAACTCTAGAATTTATAATTCTCATGGATTTAATGACATATTTTTATAACCTTTGTTGTAAAAGCAATGTTAGTTGTCTCACGTAGATGATCTGACTGCTTCACTGGACTCTTCCAGTTTTGGTAAAGAAAAAGATTTTCATTAGCACAAAGCACAAATTAGTAATGCTGACAGGTGACAGTAGGGAAGCAGAGAATTAAATAAGACAAGAAAAGAAAAAGAGCACATGCTTGAGTTTTACCTTTCTTATTCCATGCTATATGACAGGTTATTGGAGAAACGTAGTGAAATGAAGAGTTTTGTAACAGTGCAGTCCTAGACACTTGCTTTTAGGTTAAAAGTGCCAGTAATCTCTGCTACCTAACTTCAGGTGCTGTACAAGAAGGGAGACCACGGCTACGTGTCAGTCTCAGCTGGCTATGCCGCCCCTTGGATGCGCTGATACAGCCTCGGTTTTTATCCTCATAAAGGCATTAACAGGAAGGTAAGTGGGGAAATTCTGGAGTGAATCACCATCTGGCTGATCACTAACCCTCAGACAGAACCAGGATCTGTTAAGTCAGAAACATTTCCACTAACTTCTGAAAGATCAGGATAGCATCTACAGCATTGTATGCCTGAGTGTTCCTTCTGTATGCAGACATCTTGTGCAGTGGGGCCCGACTGTGCCGTGATTGTTGCTACTCATGGACTTCCTCTAACGTTAGGAAAAATACACCCCCAGTTACAGCTATTTTCTTTGTTTAGACTCCCAGTGGTTAGGGCTTTTCGATCGTGCTCTCAACCTTTGTGTCACCTTCTGCCTTTGGTCTATTTAGAAAACCCTTCTGAAGCAGGGACTGCTATTCATTTGGTCTTGATACTGCTTGTTTTTTGGCGAAAAGTCTTTCATTTGTATAAAGTCTCTCACACAGTATAAAGATGACAGAATTACTAGTAGTAGTATTAGTTTGTAGTGTGCCCATAATAGTAAAACAAGGTTTGGGGAAAATATTTCTTTAAAAATTACCTGCACAATTATATCAGAATTCTGTGTGCAAATTCCACATGTCATTCTGAAAATATGGATGTGCATTTTAAATCTGCAAAAGGTATCTTGACAATTTGCTTAATCATAAAAAGAGGGCAAAAGACCTCAAATAAAAAACAACCAAACAAAACCCCAACAAACAACTATGCTACATGTTCGAAAACAGCAGAGAAAGACTAAAATGTGCTACTTTTACTCATGGAGGAAGCACCATTACTTGGTATTTCTGGGGCTGTGTTTCTGGAAAAAATGCTGTTTTCCTCAAAATGGCGATCTGCAATTGTAAGTGAAGTACTGCCCACTATACGTGGAGCCACTGGTGGGAGTCTGAAACAGCATTGCAACATTCATCACTGTTGCAGACTGGTTTGGGTCCAGTTCTTTGAAATTAAATGCCAAATTATTTGGAAATTCCTGGGGGGGGGGAAAAAAAAAAAAGGGAACTGGTTTGTTTAAACAATAGTAAAGGTGACACAAGGACAAATAATGCAATACACATTGCACATTCATCTGAGGGCAAAATTCTTCCCTTGAAAATATGTAGATAGGACCCCAAGCAAAATTATCTGACTTTAAAGTTGGCACTGCTCAGAGCCGAGGACTGAGTGCTGTGACCTCCAGAGCTCCCTTCCAACCTAAATTAGTCTGATTCCATTTTACTCCTGTTGACAAAGGTGTCAATATACGAAAGACAAAATCTGATCTGTACAAGAGTTCTTTCCTAATGTTTTTCTTATATAAAATGTGGAGGATGCGAAGAGTGAAATAACGTAAATCTGAGGAATGGAGACTTTTCTGTGTGGAAAAAAAACTCCAAAACTGCAGGAATAATAACTTACTACAGGGGCAAAAATAGAGCTATGTTAGGAAGTTCTTCACACTGGTAAGAGTTAACAAACAGTAAGCTATGGTTTGTCTCTGCAATATCTTAATTACTAAATTCTTCCATTAAGAACAACAGTTTTGGCAAAAAAAGGGGTTAAATATTCTGTGCATGAAGAACTCACTAGTGTATTAGGAGAATTGTTTTATTCTGTTTCAAAATGATATGGGCCTATAAGGGTTTGTGAGTGATATAAATCCCTTTGGAAGAATAAACCTTCTTTGCAGCTAGTTAATTTTGGTCATAGATACATTACATGTTCAATAAAGCTCATTTAGAAAGCCTGTTTGAAAGGGCTTAAAAAACCCGATTACTTTGTTTATTTAGAGTGGATTTCAAAAGCCAGTTTCACCATTCAGTTCAAGCTGAAGACTGTCAAATCACGGTTCATTTACATGACCTGAAAGAGGCTCACCTGGATCAGTTCTCATTCTTTCTTCCTCTCCACACTTAAAATCAGAATAGTCTGAACTTTAGATGAAAAGAAAAATAACCCAGAGAAGGACTGTGATGCACATCTAGAGTAAGTGGGGAGAAGCAAGCGGATTGGGAAGAGCTTTCTCTTCCCCATTTTGATGGCCTCATATCTCATGCTATGCAGCCAATTGATCACAAACCTCAGGTTAAAGTCGGTTGCAGTTTTGAGAGATGGAAACTAGACTCTCAATTGAGGAGGAAGTTAGAGCAAAAGATTCTGATCTGAAAAATCTGATGCTATAAAGTACAGAGGTTTAAAAAGGAACTACTGAAGCACCAGTCCAGGAGACCCCAATTCTGCAATCCTCAGGAACCCTGATATAACAATTTTCCTTCCCTGGATTCCAGCCTCAGAACTTGGCTGTTGCACTAATGGCTGTTCACGATGAGAATTTGTGTTGTATCTTTATGGCTTTACTCCAGCTCTATCTTGAATGAGCATATAATCAATACTCTTAAACTGATTCGGCATTGGCTATTTCACTTATAGAAAAATCCTGTTACAGTGTGCCAGCTGTGGGCATGGAGTACTTGGTTTAAAACTTTCAGACAAACCTGGGTCAAAGATTTAGGCTGGATCCTTTTCTGGAGAAAACGGACACATATCCAACAATGTAACTGTACTTACCCCTTTGCTATGACCTATTAATTTCGGTGAATCTATGCTGACTTAGATCTGTTTAGGATATGACCATATAATTTTTGAGAGGAAATTGCTACAGGAATTCTTGGGCTCAAAGTGGGCAAAGCTGGTATTTAGCTGTTTATCCCAGATTACTACTGTACTCAAGGGCATCAACCTGTATGAAGATTCAAGGAAGCACATTTACCAGTGCTCATACCACAGTATAAGAGACAAAGGTGAGGCGGATGTAGTGCTAGGACAAAGTAGATCACAGAAGGGGAAATGTTGTGACCCTTGTAAGTCAACGACTAGCGGTTAAAGATTACCTGTTCTGGTCATTCTGACTACTAGATAGAGAAAGATTAACTTACAGCAGTATAAAGTAGAGCAAAGGTATTTAACCTGGAAACCATGATCTCTTCTGATTTCTGCTGGGGCTTGGTAAACGAAATTGATTTGAGTTTCCCAATCATCAAACTCATTACATCAGTTCTAGATCATCCTGGCATCCCCCATACCAATTCACTATCTGACACATCTGACACAAGGAATTCAGGTTGAGGATTATCTTCAGATTAAAGGTGTAAAGTCTGACTAACAAGCAAAAGATGTGGGTAGAATTTAAGCAACTTTGATGTAAGCAGATGGCTAACAGATAAAACTTATGTTGATTTACCTGTCCCTAGGGGGGACTCCCTGCCCCCCCCCCCCCCCCCCCCCCCCCCCCAACACTACTCCCTCTGCAAACGATGCCATTTGGTTCCTGGGCTCCAAGTCTTTTGCCCAGGTCAGCTGTACTGTTTCCATTAGCCGGGGAAATTAACTGGCCATCAGCGGTTATCAAAGGCACAGAGCTTCCTTTTTCCTGTCAGCCACTTTGGCTGCCTACACATTTCAGGCAAAGCATTAATCCTATAAAACACAGCAAAACAAACTACATAGTAATGGACAGTTACAAAGAACATCTTGTAAGATCTTTCTAACTTCCCTTCCTTCCTACATTTACCAGGAGGTCAACAGGCCTCCGTCTCAGCATACAGCTGGCTGCGAGCACCGAGTGGCATGGCCGTAAACTTGCCCCCACATTATATACAGTATTTTTCTGAATTTGAGTCAGTATCAGTGCACTATGCTGCTGTATAGTGATTTCTTTTTGTCTGGCAGCCATTAACTGTGTGGAATTTAGTCAATATGCCATAAATGGTTCTCTGATCAAAGTGTATGACAGCCTCTGTCTTGTCCATGGCTCCAGTCTCTCTGTACCACGTTAGGCACTGACATGCTACACGTGTGGCATACAGAAGGTTTATTCTGAGAACAGTAAATAAAGGGTAGTCATTTCAAGACTATTGCCCTAAATCATTTTGGAATCCAAATCCCAGTAGGATTATTATATTCAGGAATTGCCATAGGAAATCAAACATTTGCTCAGCAGTAGCCAGTGCCACCTACCTCAGAAAAGGCAAAAAAAAAAAAATGCTTAGCAGTTGCTGCCTGCTCTGGTCTGCAGATTAATTTACTTAATACCTTACTGACTTCTGCTCATCTGTATTCAAGTGTCGTGTATCTGCCTGACAGCTCCACGCTCAGCACAGAAGGCGTCCCGGCATTACCTGCAGGATTTACCACATGCAGCAGCCATGACGCTGCGATTGAGGTGAGCATCCTCTCCCTTTTCTCTAACGCCACGAGCTGCACATAAAACAGAGCAGACAACATGGAGGTCTTTGCTGCAATGAGGATAAGCAAGTTTATTCATTTTTTGTGTCTGCAAATGAAAAACCTGTTTAAATCCCCTTCTCAGAACTCGAAGAGACTTTAGTGGCCTGACATCTGTTAACCACCAGCCTAAGCACCTCGGCAGAGGCACGGGGAGCCCCAGGCCGGTGGCGCAGAGCCCCCACCCTTCACTCCACGAGGGGTGGCGGCACCAGCCCGCTGGGACCCCCCCGCCTCTGAGGGTGGGCTTCTGAGGGACAGTGGCCCTGCCCGAGCGGGGCGAGGCCCCGGCAGGACAGCAGAACCATCTAGAAGGGGCAGGGCGGAGGACCACGGTCTCCACTGAGGAGATGCGTGTTCTCCCTTGGTGTCGGCTGTTGCCCGGGCGCCATCTTGCCGCAGGCAGTTTGGCCTGTGGCGCTGGCTTGTGGTGCATGCTGAGGGGCCGTGGTGAGTGGCACGGGGGCCGGGGCTGCAGGGCCGTCCTTGCCAGCCTGCCCCAAGCACCTGAACCCAAAATGTCCCTTTTCGAAGGAAAGGTCAGACTGTCTGTGGGGATGAAGCATTGCACAGGTGAACTCAGCTCCAGCGGCCAGCGCCGAAGCAGTTAGTGAAGAAGCTGTGGTGGAGAGCATTAGAGGTAGGGTGAAAAGGGTGCTCGGTACCTTTTCCTTTCTGTAGCCAACTATAATTAATCATTATTTATTTAAACTTCTCGGTCATTGGTGAAGTTTATTCTAGATGTGAGTAGTCACAATGTTCTTTCCCCTTGCCTCCCCTTGTGCTTCAGGTGAAACCTTTCAGCTTACACAATTAAAAAGGAGTTTCACACACTTTTTATTATTTTTTTGCTTTTGATAAAAATTGCAGGCTTAAAAATTGGTTTGGCATCTTGATAAAATCATGAAGGCAATGTTTTAATAACTCCATATTGAAACTTGAACCTGTTCTTCCTCTGCCAGTTTGACCTGGCTCTGGCCAAATAGTGACTGGAAAAAGAACTCCCTACAGCTGGCCCATATGCTGAAAGTGCTTAAAGTCAAAGCCAAGAAGTAGCCAAGATTGGGCTACTTAAATACGGTTTGGTAGGGTGTTTTTTTTCTCTTTTCTATATTCCTCTGCACCTATTCCCCCAATTAAACAGGAAAATAATGTGGCTATAATATCAATGTTTTGGAGACAGAGTAGTGACAAAATAAAAAAAAAAAAATAGTCCTCAAATGTTTTATGTAACATTGCAAAGCTTTCCTTGCTAAATGTAAACTTTACATAGATGCCATATTTAGTCTAATCAGTTTACTATCCTATGCAGCACGAAATTGAGTTCCACATGGTTATTCCAGTCCTAGATGCCATAACTCTGCTGAACTGAAGTGTTTTTCACAAAATTGTGATTTCAAGACCTCAGAGAAAATGAATCCACAGTTTTTCTAGTCTGCCTCTATGGGTAACAGCTGTTCTTGTCAGCAGAGCGTGTCTGTAGGGGAGGACATAGGCTTCCCAGGTGCAGCTGGTCTGTGTGTGCTTAGATTAATGCAGGTGCTGAGCATCAGGCATCATAAGGTCTCTCTCTGTGTTAAAAGAGATTTCTACGGTGGAAAGTGAAAGAGGAGGAAAGTAACGAGAAAAGGAAGGTAGCTGGTCCTGTAAAAGAGTTGAAGAGCTCTCTTCCTCTTTGAACAAGAAAAGAGTTATTTGTCACTTTGGAAAACAGCAAATGCTATGGAAAGGATTTTCTTTCAGTAAGCAGAAGCTGGTTTTCAGTTGGCAGCCTGAATGGCTACAGCATTTGTTACCTGGCCAGTGATAACTGCTAGGAGTTTACATGTTGCAGATAACTTGCATGTAGAAACAACAGGTGAGTGAAATATATATCTTGAGCTCGAGATAAAATGAAGCAGTAGCAGTTCCTAGCCTAGCACTGAGAATTGCAACATTATTTAACAAAAATATTGAAAGAGGTATTATTAATTTACTTTACAGGCTGTAGAAACAGGGTTTGGGAGTTACACAGGTGTTTAGACAAACAGGAAATTAGTAAGTCTTCATTAAGATCAGGTGTGAGGGTGGGTCAGGGACTTTTCTAAAGACTTTGGAGTCTGTGAAGTGATACTCAGTGTGGCTAGGCTTTCAGGATAGGCTCTGTTAAATTAGAGAAGCTTCCCTATTGCAGTGGGTATTAAATTTACTGGATAGTAACAGCTCTGGAGTTCTTGAGACTGCCCTTCTGGACTGACTTGGATGGAGTGAGTAAGCTTACAAGCGACAGGTAAGTTGATCTTTGGTTATAATGAGATAACTCTGAGGTCCCAGAACTCAGCAATTAAAGTAGGAGGAACACCCCTGGGTGTATATTAGATTTGATGCCCTTTACAGAATGGACATCTATAGGAAATGAGCTGGATCAGAGGTAAATCACCAGAAAACCTGCCCTCCCCTCATGCTGTTGCTGAGGGTAGCATAAAAAAAAAAAAAAAAAAAAAAAGTGTAGTTAATGGAATTGGAGGTGGCCTTGTGTTTTGGCCAGGGCAAATGCAGTGGAGTCCGGGTCCCTGTTGTGTCTGTGGATTGTGGTCTGAATGGGAGGGAGACTTTCTGGGTGAGGTCATTCAGGACAGAGCAACAGGGTCATTTCAAAACGAGCTCTTGGAAACTGGTGGGTTTGCAGTCTGCTAACCAAGCAGTGTGGCACAGAGCTCCCAAAAACATTTTGCTGAGGTGTAATCCCAAAGACAGTGTTGATGGACTAGGCTAAGGCATTAATGTCAAGGCCCTACAAAACACCCATTTGATGTTTATGTCAGCATATGCATTGATAAAAGAACAATATGTGAAATGGGAATGTTGCCACTGGGGTTCCAGTAGCTGAGACAAGAGGTCATCTTCTCCCTTGTTTGTGAATCTCCTCAGCTGGAGACCTTTTAATAAAAGTTGGAGGATAACTACAGAATGCCAGATCTCACACAGGTGTCAAGGGACCCTCAGTCAAAATGTGGTCTGGTATGTTGTGTGCTGAGGCAGCAGCTAGATTTGGGTGGGTTTTGCCGAGGAGCTATTACAGCCCGTGCTGTGTTTTGAAGAATAGTGTTTAGGGGTGCACTGGGTGGCTGAGCGTCGCTCTCACTGAGGCAGAGCAGATTCGTAACAAGTGGCAGGGCTCACCCGGAGTCATGAGGCTCGTGGGCAGCGCTAACAGCCTAATGCTTAACCTCAGGGCCTGTTACCCTGGCCAGTAGGCACTGGCTGGTAGCACATATAAGTGCTTTTTTGGTGAAGTGCCCTACAACTCTGGAACTTTTAAAATGTGTTTTCAAGGGAGTATGCTTCACAAAGCTTCAGGGCATGCTTTTGCTGGTGTCTGAGAATAAAGAATACCCTATCCTCTACCTCACCATAAAATATCTGCATGAAAACAAAAACATTTGATAATATGGTTGTTCCTTGTGCATATTCTTGTGCTATGTGACTCTGTGCAAATGTGGGCTTGTTTTCAAAAGGAGCCTGAGCTCAGTGTAAAAGGGAAGAGTTCCTCATTGTCTTTTTGGGTGGGGAGGGGAGATAAGTGATTGAAAAAAGCTAGGTGTTAAGCTATTAGGAATTAGATGGAAATAATAGGAATTAGCTGTCTATGTAATCACATACCAATTCAGATCACCAGAGCTTTAAATCTATTGCCATGACCTCACTAGTTTGCCAGGTTATACAACATTGTGCTCAGAATACAGTTAAAAGAAAAATGAATTTGAGACTTCCTTTTTCTGTGCTTCACCTTTTAATATCTCATTGAGTTGGTATAAGTGTTTGAAAGAGGAACTAGTTTGTTGGGTTTGCTGGTTAAGCTCTTGAAATGGAGGAATTGAGAGTCACTTGTGAAACAGATTAGTGTCGCGTGTGGGTGTGTGTGGGTTTTTTAAGGGGACACCCCCCCCTGCCACCAGAATAGGGGAGGAGGGAAGAAAATTCTGTTTGGTTTGAAAAAAATACCTACTTTAAATATGTCTTAAACACTTTTATTTGGAGATACTGCCAAGATGTTTCAGTAACTTTTTTTTTCTGTACCAAGATATCTGCTTTATTAGTCTATAATAGTACCTATAGATATTATATTTCATAGCCATCATATAGTCCCCATAATGCAATACGACACCCCTCTTTTGCTGAATCATTTTGCTGCTGTTTCTCAGAACACAAAGCACATATCTAAGCTAACATTTTCTCTGTCACGTGAACTTTTTAAAATATATGTTTAGTCTCAGAGAAGTCCTCTTCAGCTGAAGAAGCCTGAGTTTTCTGGGTTCTTATTTTAAAAGCAAATCTGGCACTATTCTACTGGCACTAAACCCAACACTTTCCAACCTCTTTTTGTTTTTCTGTTGTATTGGAAATTGATTCAACACATGCAATTCTTGTTTTAGTAATCTCAGTGAATTAATTTTTATTTTTATTAAATAAATAGGCTTGAGTTCATATAAAGATCAAGTAAAAATTATTTATTTTCATGTCTGAGTGAAGACTCTTAAACTATGCAATTTTCAGTCATTTCAATATTATTTATTTTCAAGATTTATTCAGGGATTCTGACATTATTCTCTCTGCTTACCAAGTTTTAAAAAAAAAAAAAAATAATTTTGTGCTTGCAGGATAAATTCTGTATGAAATGAAATGTAGAACTCACCTGCTGTTCCTAGAATACTCCTGAAAACTTGTTTTTCTTCTGACGAAGTTTATTATGACTGGAAAAAACAAAACCACATATGCAAATCTTAATCTTTATCCCCAGTGGAAAGTGGTTTATTTCCTCCAGATGTTAGCTGATGTTTTTCCAGCTTACATTGAAGGTTATCGTACTGTCTGTGCTATGCAGCTGCCTCTAGCAGTGTGTGGCAGGAACGGCGCTGCACAAGGGTGGCACTTACGTCCGCTGTGCCAAAGCCATGGGCTGCGTGTGCTGCTCCGGGGTCAGAATGGGCCCTTTCCGTGGAGTCTGGCTCTGTTAACGATTACTCGGTCTGAAACGTACCAAGCGCAAGCCTTCTCTTAGATTTGATTATTGCTGTGGGTATTATTTCTCTAGGGCTTGTCAGGCTGGGCTGTTGCTGACCCTTGCGACAGGGTTTTGTTTCTCAGGGTGTCAGGGTCTGTTCTCTAGGGATGCTCACTGCGGTTCCAGCCCCTGTCAGCAGGCTGGGTCACCCGGAGCCTGTTCTCCTGTTGCAGCTGTCTGAGGCTGCTAGGTTCTACGGGCGCAGTGCTGTTCTTTGGTGACTCTGGGATAGAAGAGGCTGTAACTATGATACTTGGACTCTCCCAGCAGACTGACAGTGTGCTAAAAGGTGGCATGCTCTACTACTGCATGGTCACTAAAGCGGAGAGGAATGTACATTTTAATGTTGTGAAATATGCCTTCTGGTGGGGAAAATGCACATGCGTTTTCAGTGTGACTGGTGAATTAAGGTACGATATTCTCACGGATAGCTTGTTGGAGCTATTTCACATATGTGAACTTGAGAATGTTAAATATTAATCATTCTTATCAGCCCTCTGTAAGCAGTGCTCTGTTTTAACTTCAAGTAAATGAACAAACGCTCTGGGGCGATTCATGAAACTAAGTGGTTTGTGTAGCAAGATTCAGTTTGTTTCACAATTCTTAAATGCCAGTGGAACATAAAGTCCCATTTTAATTTAGGATTGGTGAGTAACTCAATCAGACACAAGTATCATGCTGCTACCAAGTACTCCCAGACAAGCAGGTCTGGGACATTCCTGAAGTTTATTGTATATAATTTCTTGTCACAGTACTCAGTGAGCCAGCTAAGAAAGATGCCCTCCTAGACTTGTTTGTGGATAGAGGACTCATGGGAGGTGTGATGGTAGGTGGTCATCTTGGCCACAGTGATTGTGAAATAGCAGAGTTTAAAATTTTTGGTGTAATGAGTGAAAAGGTCAGCAGAGTTACCTTGGATTTCAAGAGATCAAACTTTAAAGCTACCCAAGGGAGCTAGTTAACAGTGACGCCAGAGAAACTGCTTTTGAGGGCTTAGGGGTCTGTGAGTGTTGGTCAGTTTTTAAGAACCACCTTTATTTATTTGTTTTGGTGGTGTTTGTGGGGGGGGGCTTTTGGGTTTCCTCCCCCAAGAACCTTGCACAGGAGCAGTCAATCCTGTTGAGTTGAAAGTCAAGCAGGTGGGGCAGATGACCAGCTTGCCTGATCAGGGAACTCCTCCTGGATGATCTCTAGAGGTTAGTCAGGCTTGCAGGAAGGTTAGAGCTGTGGTTTGCCTGCAGTGCTCCTCGGGGCTCAGTTCCAGGGCCAGTGCTGTTCAGCATTTTTATCGGTGATCTGTCTGCAGGAGTTGAATGCACCCTGAGCCAGTCTGCTGATGGTACGAAACTGGGAGGTGCCGTTGGCTCTCTCCAGGCCTTGCAGAGGGAGCTAGTTAGACAGGAGCCCTGGGCAGCCGTCGGTGGCATGAAGCTGAACACATCCAAGTGCTGGATTCTGCACCTGGGACAGAGTCGTGCCAGGCAGAAGGATAAACTGGGAGAGGAGTGGCTGGGGGGGAGCCCCGACCAAAAGGGACG
>KL254865.1:57680-84488 GCA_000699545.1 Podiceps cristatus
TATTTTTAATTAACATATCTTAAGTTTATATTATATTGCACTTTAAACTTGAGTCTAATCTGTCAAGCTAATGAAACACCCACAGCAAATGGCAGAAAATGTCGGGTGAAAATAGCAGATGCATTTGAGCAAGAATAAATCGAATTTAAACAAGGCTCTGAATCAAAATATGGGGAAAATAATCAATGGTAATCATTGAGAGGTTATTTATCTTTGTGATCCTTGTATTGGAGATGTTTGAAACAGGAGTGTTTCCTGTTGGGTTGCCATAGCAAACCGTGGGTGCCTTACTCATGATAGTATTACGTAGGAATGTAATGATAGTGGGGTTTATGTAGAGTCAACCTTGGTGTGAAAGAGAAGTATGAAATTCAGCTTGTCATTCAGTTAGATTTAAAAAACTGAAGATTGCTGAAGCAGAGAAGAGGTTGGCTTTGAGAAGAGGGTATGGGCTGGATTTTTTTAAAGGCATATTTCAGCCTTTTGTGATTGCCAGTAGGTTTTCAAATGCCTAAATACTCATTAAGTATAGTTATAACTAAGTCTTCAACAAAACTGTGATTCTCACATGCCCAACTGCTCTACTGCGTTATCCCTACCTAATTAGTGTCCTAACATACGTAATGAATTTCTGGGCATTAGCCTATACTAGTTGCAAGGTCTGTCTGCCCTGCCATTCTGCGGAGCGGCTGAAGGGTGGCCAAGCACGAGGCACACAGAGTTAATGCCGTAGCGGCAGCGGGTGTCTGATGCTGCCTTCGGCACTGCCCTCTTTTCTCTAGCTGTGCCCTGGAAGCCGTTTTGCACCAGAATTGCGGTAGGCAACTCTGGATGTTACCAGAAGCTCTTTTTCAACCTGCAGAGTTGGTGGGACTTGCTGTTCAGGCTGTTGCCAGCAACATAAGTACCACCGTGCTTCTTGTCGGTTTTATCTCCCCTTGGCTGGCTGGGTCCTGACCCGCTGCAGGGATTAGTTGTTGCGTGAGGGAACCAGCTCCAGAGGCCGTTGGTGTCGGGCTTCCTAGCCATGGGCCTGTAGTCAGCCCTTACTTGAGAGATGATGTGAGTCATGGGTGGGCGTAAGAGCCTGTGTGACATCCACATGAGGCTGTAGGAAGTGTTGCCCTGACAGCCTTCCAGATTGGAAGCCACGGCAAGTGAAGGAAACCCAAGGCCCCTGGACTACATCCACAGAGACAGCGGGCGGGGTAGAGGTGCCTAAGGAGCGTGAGGCTGAATGTTGTGTTAGAAGAGGCATCAGGTTCAAAACGAAGGAAGATAGACCTTCACACTGAAAACCACTGCAGGCACTGTGCTCAAGCAGTTGTAAATACTAGGAATTTCCTATGACACCAGAAACTATTTTTAAAAGTATATAAATTATATAGCTATTTATGTGTAAAGAAAAAACTGTCACCACTGTAGTAGGTCGTTGTGGTACATGTCACTCATGTTGGAAGGTGTGTTTGCTGGAAGCACTGCTATTTACCCCCTCTTAAGTGGTTTTGGCAGAATCTGAAAATCAGATACTTGTCCAGCTGGACCCTTAATTTAATCTGATATTGTCGTTTTTATTGATGACAGTAAACTTAGAGGGGAATTAATTTGGGTAGTGTAGGATTTTTCCTTTGTCAGGAGTAAGAAATGTCAGGGTAGGAAGCAACCAGGTTTCAGGGCTGGAAATAGGAATGTATTCACTGCTAATAGGGGTGGCTGCAGAGTAGAATTGCTATATAGCTATTGATCTGGGACTTGAATCTATTGACGTGGGGCTGGTTTGTTTGCTGGTTTCTCAAGGGAAACAAAACCTTACTAGCCATATATGAACAGCTCGTAGTAAGGATTTGCACAGACATTCTTTAACAACTACCTGGCTGCAATTTATTTTTCATGTCCAATTAGAAACACAAACAGAATTGCTGTGTGTTTTAGTTACTGGATCTAACTATGCCAGAACAGCAACGCCCACGTAGGTATCACTGGAAGAGTTGCGTATGTTGAGGTGTTACCTGTTTTTAAGCTTTTGTTGTAAAGAGTGCCAGTTAATCCTACGTTTCAGCATTACAGAGGGTGTCGTTTTACAGTACAGGGACGTTTGCTCGTGTAAAGGGGAGTACGTTAACAGTACAGCTGAGTTAGTTCCAGCACAAGGGAGGCTGCAGTGCCGGCTGACAGAACTGACTTTGGAACATGTCGCCTGGCTGCTCTAGCTCAGGAAGGAAAGTGGTGGGGGCAGATGGGCAGCCCTTCCAGAAACCGGTGCCCACGGGAGGACAATACAGACAGGCACAAATAAAGCTTATACAAAGTAAGTTAGTAGCCGCTCTGTGTTGCGGATGCGGCTGACCAGTAAAGAGACTGGTGCTTTGATTGATAAAGCAAAGCGCTACAATTGCAAGCTGAGATGATGTACTGCAACATATCACACACATGCACAAAATAACTTGGTTGCAAAGCTTAGTAGGCCGAGTCATGTAGGGGTTTGGTGTTTAAGCCCCACTGCAGCATCGGTGAGCTCCTAGTAACTGGACTTGTAACGGGTATTCCTGCCTATTGGCAAGTTGAATGGTATTTCTGACGGCGGGTGGTGTTTCTGGCCCGTGTTAAGGGATTTCTTTTTTGTCTAGTCGCCTTGGCTGCCCTTGTTCCTCTTCCAGTTCCTAGACACTTGCTTAAGTGGATGGAGGGGTGGGGCAGGGTTTTTTTGTTGCTTTGTTTTTGTGTGTGTGTGGGTTCTTCCTTTTTTCTTCAGCAAATTGCAGCTGAAGGTAGGCACAAGTGTACGCGGCGTGGCCCTTGATGTGTATTAGTGCAAGTCAGTTCAATGTAGCGTGTAGGCTGTGCTTCACGTGAAGCTCCAAAGTCAGGAGACAATTTGTTGCATACTGATTCTGTATTTAAGACTAACGGATAATTTAGTCCAGCTGCAACTCTTAAGCACCAATATTAGCTGAGGAGGAATGTACTGTATTCCTAAAGTGAGATGTTGAGTCAGAAATATGATGTGGGGTGGCTTGGTGTTTTTTTTTTTTTTTTTTGGTTAGGTTTGGGTTTTTTTTGTGTTTTGTTGTTGGTTTTTGGGTTGTGTTTTTTTAAGTTAGGCGCTCACACTGCTTACCAGAAAAGGCAACATTACTTCTGTTGCTGTTAGTAAGAAGTTGTTCTTGCTACTACATCGGAATTGTAACACTGAAAATCAAAACACATTTACCAATGCATAAACTTGCATTGTTAAACTCAGCAGTTCAGCTTTGTTGCAAGTAGGGCATTTTGATTGTAGCGCATATGTTATTGCGGGCTGCAGACAATTCTGCTGTAAGCGTAGAAAGTATGCAATGAAAATGGCAGAACATGCATGCGTATTTCAGGTATGGCTTAAACAGGAGAAGTTTGTGTGCCGCTTTGTATGGCTACTGCGGATGGGATAAGTTGAGAACAGAACTTCTCATGGAAGTCTGATACAGGGAGAGACTGTCTTGTCTTGGAAATGCTGACGGAACAGAGGGGATGCCACTAGGAAGCTGGGAGAGGTGCAATTTTTGTACTTGATCTGACGACGCTTTAGAGAACCCTGTGCAATCACTGACCCTGTATTAACTGTTCAGCCTTAGAGAAAAGCGACCTCGAAGGGTGCCTTCGGAAGGTGGCTGTGCGCCACTGACCACTGTGAACTCTTCTCAGGGATTGCATTCGCAGTCACCTGAAAGCCTTACAGGTTACTGTGTCATGAATGCCCTGAGGAACATGGGGAAAAAGTGTGGGAACCACTATTACAGCAGCTGAAATACGTGGATGCTGTGTTCAGTCACTTAAAAATAAATTGGGTACGGACGTGACTGCATGCTGGCTCTCCCCACTGCATCCCGGGTCGTGAAAACCTTCCCGCACATTGTGACTCTAAGGAAGCTGTTTTTTAACAAAACAAAACAAAGCTTGAGTTAGACAAAAATATATTTGAAGTATAAAATGCTGTAGCTTCCATAATTCTTTATTAAATATTAAGTTGCATCATTTCATTACAACAACTTCATTTTATCACATTGAACTTTTGCTGTCAGGAAAACAAACTACAAGTTCTTTCACCGCTCCTCAGAAAATAAATGGAAAAAATGACTTGTCCATAAACAAATCCTTTCCCCACAGTGTATCAAATCCAACCATGGTTTAAAGCTGTCTTAATTGTGAAAATGAGCATTATTTGTAAGTAGTAAGTTTAAAATCAATTTTAAGGTAGTTTAGTGTAATTTGGAATAGCCTTCTAGTATGAGGTGAAAGTAAAAAAAAAAATATATTAAACAGTGCGAATTTAATCTGGAATGTTTGACACTTTTGCATGTTCATAAATATGAATAGTCTCAGTTTTAAATTTGATTTAAAATTTACGTTCACAAACACAGCACATAGCAACATTGTTTTCTGGAGTTTTCCATTTGGGTTTTGAAAATCATAATCTATTCAGTACTGCGTGGTTGTGACAAGTCTGCAGCAGAGGCAGAGGGCTGGCCAGCCCCTTCAGATCCAGCAGAACGGGTTAAGGTGTAAATGCAGCACGCACACTGCTGGCTGTGGGTGCATACTGTGTATTTTACAGCTCTGTATTAAAAAAATGAGAAAAAAAGCAAGGTCTATGTGAAAATACAGAAAAGGAAAAAACCCCAACATGTAAGCGGAGGGTAAACGTGGGCACACAGAGCGCTGGACGTGTACATGGACGAACAGACATGACTGAATACAGTTCACACTGGTGGTGATGGTATCTATAGGGTTCCAGCTGCACTACGCCAGACCCCATGGGTATCTCACATTAATATGGTTAAATTCCCTTTTAAGTTTCCCATGCATTTCAAATATGTGTTACTTAATGCAACATCGTAACAGAGGGGTGAGACCGTAGGGTTTTTTCTTTGTTGTTGTAATTTTACATACAAAAGTTTTTAATAAAAAGATAAGAAAACTAATGTACATTTTAAGATGCCCAATCTGGTAATCTACCTTTTTTTGGACTCCCTGTACTGATAATTAGCCCTTGCAGTCACATGGGTATAATCACCTAGACTGCACTCTCGAGTTAAAAATGACTATCCAGCTTCCCCTGCCTGGTTCTCTAGTTTTCACAGTTGCTGGCCTTTTAGTGTCATGCAAAATGCTTCACCCCAGCACCAGGAAGAGATGACCAATGGTGTGGCAGGGCTGAGCAGTGACTGAGAAGGGAGGATGGATGCTGTGGCAGGGCTGAGCGGCTGTGGTGCCTCCCTGGGGCATGGGGCAGGTGTAGCTGCCTGGTTAGCGCTGGCAGCAGCTGCGCCTGCGGGTTTATTGGTGCATGGCACTTGTGCTGCTTCTGCTTAGAATTTGCAGGAGAGGTCAGCATAAGGGAGATGGAAATAAGGTAAATCCTGTGGTAACAAAGGGATTGTTTTCGTTGTTGTTAGTTTTGGACTAAAAGATCAAAAGCAGTGGTTTCCAGCAGCTAGGCATGCAAGGGGAGTTAACACGGTCGGTACATTAGCCATCACCTTACAAGGCACAGGTCTGTAAGCCCTAATGTGAGCGGGAGGCGCTGGCTGCAGACTCTGTATTCTGTGTTGTAAACTAAAATTCTTATCAATTATTTGCCTTAAGGCCTCTTAAGAGCAAACAAGTAGTGGTTTAGGCATCACCTTTATGATTACTATTTATTAACAAAAAAAAAAGGTAGCTGAATAGAACCTTTTAAAATACTGTTGGGCCACTTTGTGGCCAATGGGCTAAAGGGTCAGTGTACAAGCGTGTACTGTGTTAAGGCACAATACGATGGTACAAGTCCCATGGGATGATTAGTTGCTTTTTGGGAAATGCCATTTAGCTACCTTTTTCCTAGAAAGGTTCCTTCTAATGGAGCTCCAGGAGCTGTGGAAGGACTCCTGGACGGAAAGTCTGGAATCCAGCTTAGGACCTCACTAACAGCGCTACGGCTTTCTATTAAGAGCCCTGGGGAAGAAGCCCCCTTTCCTCTGCTACTTCGGCAGCTGCTGCTGTTCACTTAGCCTTGTGTTGTTAGTGCACAACTGAAGGTAACCAGCTTCCTGGGTTTGGCGTAGTGTAGATCTTAACGGTTTGGCTGCTGAGAGGGGCCTACCTGCCCCCAGCTTTGCCATCAGCAGAGCCCCCAGTCATCAAAGCTGAGTTGGTGGGTACAGTATGTGTTAGCAGGGGCTTGTGTCCCTGCGGCTACCCTGATGCCCAGCCTGTTGTGAACAGCCGGAGGGTTAGCTAACAGGAAGGCGTCCGACACCTGGCACAGCAGCTGTAGGCAGCAAAGGGGCTGGGCCGAGCAGCCCCCCTCAGCTTATGCTATGAGCGAGCACTTACTCTGCACTACTTATGGACCCCAACGGGAAAAGGATTTTGGCTTCCATAGCAAAGGGAGCTGTAGCGCATCTGTAAAGGCAAAACAAGGCGTAGTGTCTTCACAGGAGCTGGCTTACTGTTATGTTCACCTGGGCTGTTGGGAGTAGTAACTTCAGAGTGTTGAAAACCCCTGCTCTAAAGTAAACCAAACCACAACAGTCTAAATGCACATTAATTATACTTCCTACAGTGGAATTCACCTTGCTATTTTAGTACCTAGTGTGTGCTAGTTTGTGAGATAAGTGGATCTGAGTGGGAGTGGATCTGAAAAGAAAGATGTTAGCTAGAAGTCATTCTAAATTTTCTTAAAAAAAAATCCTTCTAGTCAGCTGTCACTATGTAATTTCAGATAGCTGAAAGGGCTTTGATGTAGGCAAGTATTAGTAAATGTGTGCTAGAGGGTGAGGGGAGGGAAGGGACCAAAGCAAGATCACAAGCAGGGAAAGGGCAGACTGTTAAACATGACTGGACTCTGGTTCTACCTCTGCAGCACAGCTGCCAGGCCCTGGCCTTTATCTGTACCTGTTTCGGTGTCAGGACCAAAGCTGTCTGGGGTGTTCTTACGGTTCTGACAGATAGCACTGGGTGTGAACAGAGCCTCTGACCACACCAAAAATCCTCCAGGTTAAGACAAAGAGAAGTGATTTTGGAGTATGACACTTCCCTCAAGGGAGCCCGTGTTCTAGCCAGCTGTGGTTACCTTAACATACTAAACATACCTGGATTTCCCTCATTCTCTCCACCTTTCCCACAGCTAAAGGGCTGTGTTTCTCTGTCCACTCAGCTGCACTCCACTTTCTCCTGTTGAAGCTCACTTGTCAAACGTGAAAGGTCAGAAAGGGATGTCGGGAAACTAACTTAATGGAAAATTAATTGTAACCTGCATTCAAGTAACAGAACCACCTTCCCCAAGCATCTATTAGCGCTTCAATCCTGCTATTTACAACCCCTTGCTGCATGTCATTAGTGCTAAGGCCGCTTTTCAGCCGAAGTACTGCTGCCCTGAAGGGCCTGCAGTACAGCTGTACTTTCTCTGGCTGTGTGCAGACTGTTCCTGCTGCGGGTGCTGGCGGGGCGAGGGCAGGGCTGACAGAGCTGTGGGCAACAAGGTGAATCTTTGTTCTGGCATGTGGCGTCACCCGGCTTCTGAAGCCTCACCTGGGCAGTACGCGGGCAAACCCTGAAGGGCCACAGCCAGACCCTCACCTGCTCTAGGAGTGTGGGAACCAGTTAACTTCAGTGGCTCAAATACACACCTCTCACTTTTAATCTGTCACAAAAGAGATGCAACTCAGACAGTATAGTTTAAGCATGCAACATGTCATAGGTAACAAAATTGATTAGATAGCAGTGTATATTAAATAAATCTTTGTGATTAAGTAAAAAATAAATCACAAAAACAATTGCTGAGGAACGTGTCTGCAGGCTCAGCTCTACGTCTGTCTTTTTTTTTTTTTTTCTTTTATACATCAGCAGCAGCCAAATTCACAACTGATAGATATTGCACCAGAAAGACATGTGCAGTGAGAAGGAATATAATCACATTAATGTTTATGATAAAAACCAGATATGACTTCTATGTGTTACATAAAGTGCCTTTAGAGTTGGTGCAGTTAGAAACAAACAACCCCCCCGTTGTTATTTAGATACCGTTAGCAAATGCATACAAACAGGAGACAAACCAGACCTGTTTCCCATAGTGCCCATCACATAGTGCCAGGTTTCATTCAAAATGCCTCCATAGCAAACAGGAAAGGATAATAAAAGAATCACTGTACAAAGGTAATGACAGGGTTAAGCATATTTTCCTAAAATGATCAATGCCAACCCTACCCCAAAATGCTTTATAGTACATGTAAATATTACTAATAATGAGGCAATTTTTATTGAACATGAGATTTGGCATGCTATGTTTATGATTCTCCCTTGACTTGTAACTATTCTAATATTTATACAAAAATGCAACATCCAGTCCATACTTCTGGATACAGAAAAATAGTTATGTGCTCAATGAAAAGAGTTGCTCTCGCTATAGCACACAAAGGGAAAAATTCCAACGTAGCTTTCTCCTACTTTCTTAGTGGTTTGGGAACACAAGGCTCAAAATGTGCCTTGAAAAAATGACACTGGCATTAAGTCTGGTATGAAATTAAGAAAAATGCTCATTTTTCCAAGTATGTGATATTTAATTGTAATGAAATAATCTGAAAAGGTCTAAATCAATTAAAAAGTAAACATGAGTTGTAATACTATACCTGTAAAATGATTAATTCCATTCATTGTCATTAGAAATTATGTAAAATATTTATTAAGGGCTTTGCCTACAGAGGCACAACATAAATAGAATAAGTCCTGCTGAAAAAACAGAGTTTGTGTCAAGCAGTTGCTAATCTGCTGTGGGAGCCTCAGGAAAGCCCCCCGCAGACTGCAGCTCCCACTTCGGGGTTCAGGCAACCGCACGGGCGAAGGCTTTGCTCTGTGAACCAACGCTGTGCAACTGTCTGCCATAGTCACTCGGAGTCCGCCCAGCAAATGCAAAAGTGCAAGTAGAACTTGCTCGAAGGGGGGGAAAGTCGATGTTTTAATCCACTCCTTCAAATCCTTGAGCATTTTCAACTGCCATAAGTAGCTTCTCTCGCAAATCTTCGAAAGATTCATAAAGAGGTAAGTCTAGGCGATTAAAGCTGAAATGTGGAAAGAAAAGAATCAATTAATTGCAAAATACATGTCATTTTAGAGAAATAGAAAGCAGTAAATAATTTGGGGTCCTTAACAGAGGATAATGTATCTTATTGTCCAGCTGGGGCAATCTCCAGTGTCCTTCGCAAACCTAACTAAGGCTTGTCTTCCTTGCGGGGAGCTTCCGAAACCGACCCTGCCTGTGCCAAAGTGAGCCTTCAGAGTAGCTGCGTGCCTCCTCTCCTCTCCTCTCACAGCTGAAGGCAGGGAGTTGTTAAAAACCACTCAGGAAAGGGAAAAAACCCAACCACCCCCTCCCCTATTTAGCTGACTGAAAACATTTCATCTTTCTCAAAGGCTGGTTTCCCAAGACTCAGCAAGGATGTTCTGAGTTTATAGGACAGACTCCCTGCCCTTTGTGGAGGAGATGAAGAAGTAGAAACATCTGAAAGAGGGTCTTGAAAAGGTCCTGTGAAGCCTAAAAGGTAAAGGATACATAAAGAGGATAGGTTGATTTTTGGAATGTTTTGTGGTGGTTGGTTTTTTGTTTTTTAAAAAACCAAACTTTTTATTCTATAGAATAAAAAATTTTTATAGAAAGATCACCATTCTATAGAGATGTTCTAAAGATTAATTTTCCTATACAGCACAGTTTAAGTTACCTTAAAAAAGCCATAGTTTTGATATGCAACAGAGCAAGACAAAGACTTGTACTGAATGCTTTCAACGTTTGCAAGTTCTATAAATTAGGATTAAATTAAGTCTGTCAGCTGGACTATGACCTCACATTTTTAGTGAACTGTCCAACAACTGCTGGCCTTTACTCTGGCTTTCTGTGGCTATGTTTTGTTACATCAGGCTTCCTGTAGTTCCTTATACCCACTTTTGAGGATGAGGAAAAAATCAAGTCATGGAAAATCAGAAAGAGAAAGCAATGGTGAGAGTAAAAGCTGTCTGCAGCGTGGTGATACCTGAAGTAGAACCGGAGCACCAAGGGGAAAAAGCACCAATCCCCCTTTGTGCAAAGGGTAGTCTCGCTTTTCCAGCCCCTGGCTATCCTTTGAGTTCTTAGACATTTACCACCTCTTCCTCTTTCCTTCAGGAAAACTAAGACACACAAAGGTGGCAAGAGTAGTATCAGCCTTACAAGGTGAAGCACCATCTTTCCTTCCAGTAGGCCCTGTTAAACTCCTCTGACCCGTCTCTCTCCTGGACAGGTTCTTGCCTGTCACCTTTTCCAAAGCCTTCAAACTGGCAGAACAGGAAAGAACAGAGCCTCTGTCTTAACGTTCCTAGAAAAATTACTAAATGTAATTCCTCTTGCTCTTTTTCCCTATCCTGGTTTTGACAGAAGGGCAGAACAGGTAACTGCTCCCATCCCACCTTTGCCACTACGCAGGGGTGTCAGTGAGGTGCCACCGCGCCTCTCCCTGACTACGCATCCTGACCCCTAACCTGTGCTTGTTGCTTCCTGGGAAGCGCTGCTGGTTGGGCCCTGCAGCTGCCTGTCCCCCGAGAACGCTAACTGTTCATACATCCCTACCCCCGGGCACACACGTGTAGGCTGCAGAGCCCCCATTTCATAAAAAGCTGTATATGCTGGAGATAAGCAGAGTCATCAGCTCCCCCCTTTCTTGGCAGTGTCACGATACAGAGAAGCTACACAACTTTAGGCTGTTATGACTCACCATGTGTGAGCTCTGGGCAGTTTATCGGGACTTCCCCATTGCTCTATTGTAAACAGCTGAGGACCATTTGAACCTGGTTGAAAATGAAAAGGAGATGAAACATAAATTGCTGCACATGACAGACTACCCAAACATTATTTAAAAAATGAAATGCTTGCATGAACTGCAGGCTAGACTTTTTGGCAAGTACAAAGTACCTGGTACAAACTTTTAATTAAAACTACCTTAAAGGAAGGAGGAATGTGGTTATTTCTCTCCAAGGCCAGTTAGCTTGTTAAAGTTGATCTACCTACCTTTGCGTAGAGTACGTATAACGCAAAGGAAGCTAGCTCAGACATTAACACTGAAAAAGGGTGGGGCTTGCTTAAACATGCTTTTCCTGTTCTTCCTATGACATGAATATTATTCCTGTCGATAGCCACCCTTCCTTCTGTGGGAGTGAGGGGAGCGTCTGCGCAACACCTGTGGTGTACAACACTTGACTCCTCAGCCCGCACCCCCTTCTCGGGCCCTCGGCAGCCAGAAGGAGAACTCTTAGGTGGGCAGCAAAGGCTGGCTACAGCCGAGTTTCAGTCACTGGTGTTCAGAAGGGGTCGGCACAGCCCTGCCCGAGAGGAGCAGCACCTGTGCGAAGCCGCGAGGGAGCTCACCGTAAAGTTCAGCAAATCCATTCATAGGCACGCGTGACGTCCCCGTAACAAACTGCAGTAATCGAATCCGCTTTTCAGCATCCATCAGTAAAACAGCCTGTGGAGAAACACACCCTGTCACTGCCTTTTCACTTTCATAGCTGCAGACATGGTGTTAATTCACTCAGGTTTTGAGCTCTGTGAGCCTGTCCCATGCACCGGCCTGAGGGGGCTTGCACCTGCCCTGAGCAGGTGCACAACAGGAAGCCGTGGGGCTCCGGTATTAAGATAGACAGACACCCCTCTAACAAATCTACAGCTATGACAGGAAAAAGTATTTTAGTAGCTTTTCTGGGAACATACACTTTTATGAAAGCATTTTACTTCCCAAATAGAGCAGGACACTTCAGATAAAACCAAGATCTGGACTTTGGATCTTGGCTGTTTCTAGCAGGTCTCCAATGTGTACCACAGCTGTCCCTTCCAACATACACTTCCCGGGGTTCGTCAGCAGTTTCCACAGAGAAAAAAGATGATTGCATAACCAGCTCCGCAAAACAATCCAGGAACCTTGACTTTTAGGAAGAGTCAGAGAGGTCAAATGCAGTAAAACCAGTATTACCTTCCAGAACCACTGGATAACGGGGTGATTTGGGCAGTAACCGTTTTTGTAGATTGTATGTTGTCTCCAGTCATTAACATCAACATCGCCGAGGCCACACATCAGTAACTACACAGGGGAGCAAAGTGTTACAGTGTTAACTAAGGAGGTGTTGTGCTGCCTGGTACGCTGTGTCAGAAAAACAGGGTTACACTTTCCCCCTCCTCTGACCTTTTAAAGAGCCAAGTAGTGCAAATGTAAACACAAATAAAAAGGAGAGTTGGGATTCTCTTTAGGAGAATTCTGAGGGTACTTCATTTTACCTAAGAAACACTGTACCTACTCTGCCCTGTGGATGCTTTGGGTGATGGCAGCTCCTAGGGTATTGCTCAATATACGACTGGTAGAGGCAGAATGGCATTAATTGGGTAAGCTGCTTACATGCTCTTACATGCACATACTCAACCACCTTACTGAATAATTACATTTTTTGTGCTTTAATGTGCTTTTTGATTTATTAATTGGGCAGAAAAATCTCATTTCCCACTATAAGCAAAGCATCTTTGCAAATTCACTTACGAGAGGGATGAAGGACAAGCCTAAAACATACATAACACATTTTTGTGATGAGCATTACTGATCTGTTGTCTCTGGACGTCAATTAAAGAAACTCACCTCTAGTTCATTTTCATCAAAAATTTTAATCAGATCAATAGGAAGAAGTTCTGTGAATCCCTAAAAGAAAGCAAAGTTAAAACTCTCATACCACGTAAAGTTAAGTTTTTATCTAACAAGATCTTTAGCTTCAGAAAACCTAAGTAAACGACAGGCTGAAGAAGGGTTTGGAAAATGAAACAGACAGTTGCTGAAGTAGGAGTCCCTAGTTTAAAAAAAAAATAATCACTAAATTATTTCAAGCTCCAATAATTTCATTTGAAAGAGAATGACCTTATTCTCCCAAGGACAAGTTCATATGTTCTTATACAAGGTAAAGCTGTAAAGTCATAAGCATCCCAGGACTTGTGCGATTATGCAAAGCTCCCCCCTCCCGTAACGCAGATGCTGATGGAGAAGTCGTCTGCATGAAAAGAAATTATTTGAGGGAAAACCACAGCAGCTAGAGCGCCTTACCTCCAAAAAAGCATTCATTTGTTTTTGAACTCTGTTCACAAACCTCCACTGGATGACCAGGCTGCAGCAGATAAACAGAAAACACAAGCACAGTCATTAGAAAACCGAGGCTTTAGCAACCCTGAGAGTTTCAGTTTCTCGCTCACAACCGCAGCTTTCTGCCAGCCACACCCCGAGGTTAAGGAAATGGAGCAGCTTTTTATTAGTTTCTTTAGTTTCTGCAATAACCATTCCATAATAAACCAGCGCAAATGAACCACCAGGTTTTCTATTGGACGATGATTCTTTGTTACCTACGTGGTCTCCCATAAGCACCATGTATCTATGAGAACGCGTCATTTGGATGTTAAGACACAGAGGCAAAAATGAAATTACATTTGTGACTACAGCTGCAGTTTGGCGGGATTTGCTGCTGTTTTCGGGGTTTTTTTGAAGAACTGGAATAGTTCTATCATAATCAAATTCTGGGGAAAAATATTTGAAAAATTTTAAGCTGCATGAGTCATTTCCAAATGAGAGCCCACAAGTATTAACGCTAAAGTTGTAAAAATACTATGACAAGCGATGAAAGAATTCTCTAGATGTAAACCTAACTCGGTCCTCAATTTTGGCGCACACATTTTCAAAGAGCTTTTCATTTGTGCACTGTATTGAGAAGATGGAGATAAAATGTATATGTCATCTAACATTTTGCATTTGAAAACTGATAAAAGACATACCTGGAGAATTAAGGAGCTGACAGTGCAAATATATTACACACAAAGTAGCGAAAAAAAATTTGTAACAGCAGAAATGTCTTATTGTTCCCCCATTACAGCCAAATCACCATAACACAACATCGCAAATGAGATTAACAAACAAGTATGACGTTCTCTTAGAGTAATGCTTAAACATTTACAGGGTTCCTGAGTTCTCCCCGAACAAAGACCACAAAGACAAGCAAATGGAACTTGAGAACTTGTACAGACACCCTGTTTTCCTTCCTTTCCCTAGATCCCGTTTAGTGCTCAGACCCACACTCCTCCCCTGTTTGTATTCTGCGACCTCAGGGAAACCCCAGGTCCCAGGGTGGGAGTTCGTCACTGCTCTGGAGGTGTGCAAAGCAGAGGCGGTGACACCCCGGGCACGGGGCAACAGGCGGGAGCCTGCCTGAGGGGGCAAATCCCCGCCCACTTTGGGCAATGAGTGCTGCGTCCAAGGGGCGCCGCTTCTTTTCATCGAGTAAGGTAGATGCAGGTGGCTGTCACTGAGGGCAAGCCCATCCCTTCTTCAGTGTCCCTTAGGCCTACCCATCAAGAAAATAGTTTCCTGTTGTGTCACAGAATCCCCGATTACTGTAATCATAGAGCAGTAAAGGCTAAAATTCAAACTTTCTAAGGATTGGGGTATAAACAAACTATGTTAACAGTAAGACATAAAAGGCTCTCTGAGGATCTGTTCCAGTACAAACGACAGTAAGTGCAGGGTGGTAAATTCTAAGACAAGTGCAAATGTGCTTTCTTGCACTCAGGATAATTTCCATAAATGTATACATACTCAATATATTCCCTTTTGTTTTCGTTTGTTACCATGATTTCTGACCCATTTGGCTTCAGGTCGACTTGATATGTCTGTATTTTGAAAGAAAAAACAAAACAAAACACAATGACATTATTTCAGGACACATTTCTCACAAAATCCACTCTCCTTGAGCAGCATTTAACAAGTAGTATCAGAAAAACATTGTGCTCTAATAGCTATGAGACATCAAAACGTTCCACATTTAAAGACGGTATCATTAGGAACAAGTTAGTATAAGATCACTTACAAGAATGAATTCTTGTCATTGCAAGTGAGCAAAACATTCAAACGCAAACTTTTAGTCCTGAACAGCAGGTTCATTTGGGTTAAGAAAACCATTTTAATAAGGGTAGAAAAATGCCTGCTAATTTTTCAAAATGCTTGGAAAAAACCGATTACTTAAAAGCCACAAAGAAACAGCTTTATAAAAAGGCCAAAGAAGTGAAGTAGAAAAACAGATCCCAGAAATGGTTAAGCACAAATTTACTAAGGCTGGTGCCACCGTGGAGTGTAACATTGAAAAAACCAAATTCATTCTAGCTCACAGGAAACAACAGCAAATCCAAATAACGTTATTTATTTCTGAGGAAGGTGAGTTATCAGTAGGAATTCACAGAATTCATGCTGGGTAGGCACCAGGCAAGCTAGAAGGTGGGAGCTTTTCCCAGGTGGTGCCCACAGAAAAGGGCTACCCAAGCACAGGCTCCACGGCTGCGAGGCAGCATCCTTCCAACCGCCGATCCCGGGGTTTACACGCGGCCCAGGCAGAGACCGGACCAAGTTCTCACAGAGCACGCGTGCTCAGGTAGGAGAGAGGGACGTGGAAGTCGCCGCTCTGTTCCAGGCGACTTGTTCCACCGCTTCAAAACCGTGGCTCCCCGGGAAGCAACCAAGAGCCGACGCTGTGCGCCCCCACTCAGCCAAGCCTATTGTTACAGCCGTTACTAATCTGTCATCATTGAATCGGATGAGACGGTACATTCGGCAGCTAATAAATGAGCGGTGAAAGGAGGTGGCTGGAAAGCTCCTGTCAGGACTGGCTTAACACTGAACGCTTCAAGGCAGAGAAAGACAGTACCACAGGCCTATCTGATTAAATACACCTATCACTGAATAGGGAGAAAAAGATGACGATGCTATTAAGCAAAAGTAATTAATAGGGAACCTACACACAATAGTTTCGTTCCATAAAGACCAGAGCAGACAGTCCAGACGAGTAAGGAAAAGGTTTGCTATACTGTCAAAGCTGACCAGGACACCTGCCCACCAGAAGATACACTGTTTTTAAAAAGTGAGAAATAGTACTTGGGAGCCACTGAGAACTTGGGAGAAATACAGATCTTTTCTTTCTCTGCTTTTTGGAGACAGCGCTCCACCCATTACATGCAGGAAATAGCTAGTCTGCATTTCTTACTTGTGAGAACTACCAAAACCGTATTTTTGGCTGTTAAGTAAGGAAGGGTAATAAGGTAAGATTTACTAGAGGTTTCTTGTCTTTCTCTGACACCAGAAAAGGTGTTGGTGATAAATGAAGTACAAATCAATACAGAAGCTTACACCAATGCAAACATGCCCCTCTTGCATAGACAACATCCCTGTGGAAGCGCATCATCCCCCACTCAGGCTCCCGAGGGCACTTTTGTAAGAGTTTCTGCAGTTCAGCAGTAGATGAGGCAAAACAAGTGCCAAAGTGAGTCAGGGGCCCTGGACTTCTGTAGTCCCCACAGTGCTGGCAGCGGCCTGTGGTACGCGCAGGAAAAGCCAAGGTAACTTGCCGTAACTCCTGCAGCGCTGGAAAGCATCCTATAGGCACCTGGACTGATAAGATGCTCCAGTCTCTAGCTAGATAAGCTCCTCCCCACTACAGCATTTCCTGCCCTGGACTACTGACCTTCCTCAGGCTTTTCTTCGATCAACTTGTCCTGCCAGGTTTGCATCTCACCAGCGGTACGATGGAAACAGTATCTTTATACCTACTACTGCTGGCACTTGTCTGTAACTCAGCGGGCTGATACGTAAGCTGAAACAGAAGTTAGCCAAGAGGACCTCAAATTCCTTCATCACGACTGCTCTAGAGCTAGTCAAAACCGCCCTTCCCTCAGGTACAGGAAGGCTGTGATAGCAGCTCAACACCCGGAGTTCACACGATGGTAATTAGAACAAGAACTGTTATTTCTGTTCACAAACTGGGCACGACATGAGCACACGAAGTCGGTTACTCATTACAGGTCCCTCCAACTTGAGCTAAGGCAGCACCCGAGTACAGAACTGTAACACCTGCGCGGCTGCAGCAGCACCCTGCGGATTCCTGCAGTCGAGAGAGACATGAATCTCCAAATCTATAAATACCTGGCACATTCCAAAGAAAAACTCTGAGCCCGGTTTTAAGAAGGTGAGTAGAAACATCAAGAACAGTAAGACAGATGGGTCTGACGCTTTTGTTGCACCTGCCCTTCAATATATTTCTCTAAAGAGGACAAAGTCTGCCGCATGTACTCTTGCAATCACATCAAGGGAACTTGCCCCCAAGACCCCACACGTACTGTAAGAACCTGGTAAAATGTTATGCTCAAGACAAAAGAAACCATAAATGCCATGAATGAATTTGCACACCTGAAATACAGAAACTCAGGGATAGATTTAATAAAAAGGTAAACTAAGGCATGAACCAGTGAGCCTCAAGCTCCAGCTATTAACACCAGTTAGTAAAGCTTCTCCGAGAGAACAAACACTCCCAGACAGCCCGCGACTTCAATGATGTGTGTGACACTTCAGCAGCGATCTGCTTGTGCCTACAGTGCTGCCTGCTGACGGGCGGCATCAAACAGATCGCCTCTTCGGGAATCAGATGCATCTACTGTAAATTAACCTTGCTGACAATGCCAGGATTAGCTATCTGAGGCATTAAACACGACAAGAGCAGAAAGTATCTCCAACTAAGCTGATTTATGCCTTGAGTCAGGGAACAAACTTCTGCCAGCAGAAGTGAAAGCTGGCAGTGAACACCTGTCAATAATTTGAAGCTAAATCATTACAGAATACAATAAAAATGACCAACAAACAACCCAGTGTTACAAAAACTTTTCATCCTGTGGCTTTAGTGTTCTCCCCAATTTTCCACATAACCAATAAACTTAGGTTGCTTCAGCAAAAAAGTAATAAACACTGAGAAGTGGATGAGAACGTTCTTGACAGTGCATTGCGTGCCTACGTTTTGAAGTCAGATTTAAAAGAGGCACTGTGGTCCACAATACCTGTGGTACCTGGAGCCAAGATATCCAGGTCTAGCAGTTAAACAAAGACACTAAAAAGGGCACAAAAGCCTGTAAGTAAATCAATTGAAGAGACACAGGTAGGTACTGTTAAGTCCCAATATTGTACAAAATCGGGATGTTTTAGTCATTACTTGTGTGCGTGCATTACAAAATGGTTCAGCACCATAGCTTGTAAAGAAATAAAAACCCCCAATCACCAGAGACTGACACAGATTTCTGAAGTTTGTTTTAATAGGATTCTTTGTAATGACTGACTGTAAATCCAAGACAAACTGTGCCATACGCTGTTCTTATAGCTTCTACTGATAAAATGAGTGACGGCTTCAGCTGATGAATTATATTCCCACCTACTCACTTCTCAGTTGTTAAAGATGTATCTAACACTTTAATTTGTAGCGGAGAAAGCTGTCCGCAGATTGTGACCCCTTCAAAATAGGCACGCTTGCGTCTGTTGTATCCTCTGCCTGTGTTATATAAAAGACACTATAAACAAAGCACTTCACTGATTATAATTCTACCACTTACTTTGTCCTTTGAGAACACTTTCAACCTCTAAAACCTCCAAAACCTCGGGCAGTCCCAAGCTGAGGCTGCTTTCTAAGATGGACTGAGTAACACCTTTCTTACTCCTCACTGCAAGTATTGTACTCGGCTTCAGGGACTGCTGTTCACAAAGATGTCACCCAGCTCACTGACAAGAACATCCTTTCCTCCTCTGGCATCCCCAGTCTGAGTTCGGGAAGAAAGCGAGGGTAATACGCGTGGTCCGCCTGGGCTGGCCATTAGCATCAACAGTCCCCATCAGGTTCACAACCATGAGATCCTGCTCAGCATTCACTTGCTTTTTGTCAATGACCATAATAAGATGGAAAACACGGACTTTCGGGATAAGCTTTACATACCTGTCCAAAGTTTTCCTCATCTATGCAAAACATGAGATCCAACTCCGTAGGGTCATTTTCCAGGATCCACTTCAAAGAGTTGTAGTACTCGCTGTCCTACAGCAGATTATAATGAAACAAAGTTTGCAAACATGAACATTAAACGTGTAGTTTAACTGAGTTAAATAAAAACATCAAGAACTAGAACTCCAAAGGGACGGGAAAGATAAGAACTCGTTTATTTGCACAACTACTGTAAAGCGGGGTGAGATGGATTACTTTATTCATATGTATTTTTCTTAGATACTGTATTTTTACATTCATGTAACTTTCTTAAGTGACTTGTAACTGCATTACCATACAGCATGAGAAATGGACTCTAGGTATCTATTTGGTAAATATGGATATAGGGGTGTGAAATAATGGGTTAGAAAATGCCATCTTGATAATACTGTACATTCTTTTCAACACAATTTATGTACTACTGCATTACACCAATAATATATTATACAATAACTGATTGCACTGTTAGTATTAAAAACCTTGAAGTTTGCTGAAAAAAAGACCACTCTAATTTCCTAAAAGGGTTATCTTCATCATGTATTAGATTCATAATTAAAGGCTGACCAAAGAAAAACAGCACGTGCAGCTATCACTAAGTATTTCCAAGCAAGAGAGCCAAAAAAATTAATTTCAAAATAAAAGTTAAAACATCATTGACTCATGTATGCTTCAAGAGAAGAATGACCTGCCAGAATCTAGTGACTATGAGATAGCGGGAGCTGGAGGAGACATTGAGCCGTTGAACCAGCATTTATGTCAGTAACTGGAGTCATAAAACAATAAACCTTCAAAAAGAATAAACTGAGTTTTATTCTCCTCATACCGTGTACACTTCTAGCCAGACCAAGAGTAGCTATTGCAGAGCTAAGAGTAAGAGGAAAAGGTTTCCAGCTACTTGTAGGGATGCAAGAGCCCGAACTTCCTTTTAAGATCCTTCTGGTTATGCATCTCATGAGCCTGGTTTTAAGCTGTACTTGAGCTCAAGCCACCTCATCGTCTGTAACTCTGCCTCGGTGCCGGGCTTGTGAGTCACCCGACTGCTGCTGGCAGCCGCGCTGCCCTGCCCCTGAGAGGCAACCTGGGGCGGCCTTGTCATCACAGACAAACTCTCTCTGTGGCGGCTAACAGAGGAAGGCGTTAGAAAGGGGAAAAGTAGGAGCTCCAAGGTTCTCCAGAGTTCTCCGCAGTGGAAAAACTGGACAGACCTCAAAAGGTTAAAAAGACAAAAATGAGTATCACCCTGCTAATAACGGAAAGGGACATTTGTATTTAGCTGTGGTACATCTCTGACACGTGCCGCGTTTCAACAGCGTACGCCGCACATCTAGGCTGGCACCTGTGGGATCCTATTCACTGTTGCCCTACATTTTACGATACAAAGTTAGAGATTAACAACTCGTAACCCAATTCGGTTACGGGAGTGCCAAACACAAGAATACTCGATTGCAATTAACGCTGGAGGCGTGAACGTAGAGGAAGTGCAGGGAACAAAACCAACACAGAAGTAAGGGCGTAAGCTGCGCTGCATTCATCAAGTGTATTTTGGAGAGAACTGTTTATCGTTTGGCAACCCCTTTCTCCTTCCAGCACTGTGGGCAACTTCCCGCGTTTCCAGGTCAGAACTGAGCCCTCGCATCCCCCTCTTCCGCTCCACAGCATGACAAGAAAGCTGCAGGGCTCGGTGGTGGTGTAAAGGGAGGAAGCTGACCCAGTGGAAAACCTACAAGACTAATTACACAGGTCACGTTTCCTGATGGCCTGTTCATGCCCCTTCTCCCTCGTCCCTCTCACCACTGTCAGCGACTGGTACTGAAACAGCTGTCCTAGCAGGGGAAATTGGTTTTATTAAAAAAGGACGTACATGTCTTTCCGAAGTTGTTGCGGCTGTGACCTTGTGCTGCCCACCACGCAGGTTACTGGACTTGTTAGCTTATACGTTTCCCCAGGGCAAAACCCATGCAATTGCTAATGCTGACATGGCTCCAAGGTTAGCTTACCACTGACTCCATGTCCTTCAGAGTTATTGGTTTCCCCAGCATCATCTTGTAGAAAGGTCTGATGAAGAAGCCTGAAAGAGAGGGAGGAGTGTTACCTCCACTGTTCTGTTCTGCCATTTTCAGCTGACATAAAGCTCAGGGATAGCATGCCATGCTATTTCCTGGTGTGCCAGCAAGAAAGAAACCTCCTGAAAGTAACCGCGCTGCAACTGCTGAGGTTAACGCAGCAGGCTCATTTTTTATTTAGGCACAGAAAGTCCCGTTTTTCAGTTACAAGAATTATGCCATTAATTACTGTATGCCATTAACCACCATAACGTAAATGGCAGAGAGATACAAAAGGTGGGGAATTGAGCTCAAAGTACTCAAATCCATTCAAAATTGCCATTCTTCTCTCAAAGGAGATGCTAGGAAAACAGGACAGTGAGCTTCCGCTTCTAATGTGCTGCCCTCCTGCTAAATAAAATATACGCAGTTTTGCTTGCTTGCTTATTGTAGGATTTCAGAGTTGGGCAAAAATCCTATTCTCTCATTAAATCCTTCAGTAATAATTTTACAGATCAAAATATGCTGCAGTCGACACCCACGCAACTGCTTTGGCTGCAGTGCGCACGGAAACAGCTGATATAAACCTGGTGATTTTCCTTTAGGGACAGTGATCACTGAGCAATACCGATTCTGTGCTTTCAACACGAGTGGCACAAGGAGCAAAGCTGTATGAAGCGCATTTGTTGAGTAAGACACTATTATTATTTTTGAATCACCATTCACATCAGGAATGCAATTTCCAACAGTTCCAGCTACTTTCCTTTCTCTCAGACTTTGTCTCCAGAAATACTACACAGGAAAGCGCATGAATTACAAAGGGACCATTCAGTAAAACCCCCGTGATGGCAGCAAATCCGTACAGTGCAACAACTCACCATCCAGGAGCTTCCCGTGATACACCGCCAGACCAGCAACCCGACCAATAAATGTGAAATAGGACAGGTGATCTTCGTTACAAAGACCTGAATTAGGATTAATCTGAAGTGTATAGTTGTCCCTTTTTTGGGGAAAGAAAAAAAACATCTAAATAACCAAGTCTTTAAGGAACCGGATATTCAGATACGTTAATAAATAATTTGAGCTTGGGGCCGTTTCCTGTTCATTTTGGCAAGAGTGCAATAATGTGCTTTACCTGTGTGTCCCTCAACAGAAGTATCTGACAGTCTGTGGGCTCTGACCTCATCAGACCTGTCCCGCTGGGACCAGAGTGATTATTTGACAAAGGGGACTATCACCCCTGTGCGTGGGGTAACGGGATTCCTCCCATGACAAGTGGCAGAGGGCTGGGCTAACCTCTGCAAAGGGGAATCAGGTAACGCCTGGCATCAGTGGAAACAGGAAAATTTTGTCATCGAGTTTCAGCTAAGTGACCTCTTTTGCCTTCTGCTTGATTATTCACTCTCCCCAGCCAAATTTCAGGGCTTAAAAATTTTAGGATTGTCTTTTGCAGTAGTTGCTTTTAGTTCTTGAAATATCTGAAGGTACTGAAGAGGAATTAAGTATGGGCCCATGGCCCAACCGTCCTAGGTTAAATACCATTTTATTTCCAGCATCTTACACTGCACATACTACAGAATGTCTCTGAAATACGCTTAAACCCCCAGGATACTGGAAAAAGCGGTGAAAGGACGAAGATCTTTTAACTGGGTAACAAAGCGTTGAGAGTCGTGTGAAAGTGTGTGTGACAGTAAGACATTAGTGTAAAAGCAGTATTTTTCATTTGCATTATATTCGTAATCTGTGAAGAAAGATAGAGTTTTTAAGTAAATGTTTTTTCTTATTTCTAAAATAACTGGTTAGATTTCTGAACCTAAAGTCAAATAACATTATATTTAAAGTATCTACAGTGCCCTATACCCATAAGTGGAAATGTTTCAAAACAAATGTTTACCCAGTGAACTCTCTGAACACAGGGACATTCTGTTCTGCGCTAGTCAACGTTGTTGGTGTTTCCCTTCAACAGCTGAACATTGTCTTTTCTGAGAGGGACGCGAGAAGACTCCCCCTATGCAGTCTTTGTTCATCTACTTGTCCATCTATTCAATACCAGCTCGAGAAAGCAGTGAGCTTGATGTGACATTAAACATCAGAACTACCGCCTGCAGTTAAGAACCCCATCCTCGCCGCAGCTGAGGACACGATGTGGAATTCCATACAGCACACTAAAACAAATGTGCTTCAAGTATGAGACTTGCTCTCTCATTGGCACTGATGGATTGCTCAAAGATTTTAAAATTGGACAAAACCAAATTTAAACTTATGCAAGGCCACTGCTGTGTAACTACAGAAATGTAAATGAGAAGCTGGTTTACGAGCTAATTATGAAGGAGCACTATAATTCTGGACAGCAGGTGTTTTACAAAGTGACGGGAGGGCATAAAAAGAGCTCTTTGTCTGACGTGGCTCCTTTCACAATCAGGAGCCTCAAAAATGGCAGTTTTGCTGCAAGCCAGGCAACACCAAGTATTGTCTTAATAACAAAAATGTTTTATGACATTTCAGTGACAATTTGAGAGGTTCTCCGAAAAGCAAGTGAGAAATGCTAGTACAGAACAGAGAGATGTACCTGGTAAGAGTGCATACTGATGCACCACGAAGGGTGATCTAACGACTTTCCAGTGTTACTTCGCCCCTCACGCAAAATCTAACGTCTACCCCTTGTGAATGGAAATAGTTTAATGGACACTTACGTTGCTGAATATTCAAAGAGACCATAATAAGGGTTAAACATCTCCTTCGACAAGAGAAAAAACCATTCTCTGGCCACACCTCCATAGTCAAGTCCTTTTTCTGACTCAAATTCGATCCAGAGCCTGGCTTTTAGTACATCAGGTCTCTTCACAGACATGATTCTTCTGTAGGACTCCTCAAAAATATTATTCCTGTGTAGCTTCATCTCAAATCTGTTCGGTATATCAGCCTACGTGAAACGAGATTATATACTTGTTAGTCTCAATAAATAAGTCTTCAGGCAAATCACTGACCAGTGGTAACAACTAAACGACAGATTATAGACATCTGATGTATAGTTTCCCCTTATTTTTGTTTTCCAGTGCTCTCTAAGTCTACAGGTTGATAGCACAGGGTGAATTAGCTACGTTCCAGTATAGTGGTTCAGAGATTTCTACATTTTTTGACAAAGCCATGAAAACGACAAAAAAAGTAACAAAAAAACCCCAAAACAAACAAGCACAAAACCAACCAACCAAAACAAAATAGAATAAAAAAGTGAGAAAATGTTTGGTATTTCTATGCTCTATTTTAAGGGCTTTTTAGCTTAAAATGGTAACAAACACACAAGATTTCGGCAACCACTTTACTCACTTTGTATCTGTAAAGGCCAGAACAGTTTCACAACAGGACTGACAGCACCTTACACACAACGGAACTGAGTTGCAAAGCTGTAAGCCCAAGAGAATCGGGCTGCCCGGATGTTTCAGAAGGTCTGCCTGGCTAGGAGGGAGCGAACGCCATTATCATTCGGCCCAGGGAGCCAATTCAGAATTCCTCAGCAGAGAAGGGAGTGAAGCATTTGAAGACAGACGACTGGATGAACGTACGAACGTGACTGTTACAGCCATCTGCAGTTTTCCTGACAAAACTGACTCGAAACAACTGTTTCAGAAGGTTTGCTTTTTCCTGACAACTGAAGTGCTGACTGTGTGCAATCACTGGTCAAACTCAAGGTGAAAACTCAAGGAGCTCCCAATAAACAAGTAAAGACATCGGCAAGTCGCTCTTCAAATCATGGCTGGTGTTGCCGGGGCTGTTTACTGTTAATGCTGAGTCAGCACCACACACGAGCCAATACCGAGCACTCTCTTGCGTTACGGGTGTTACTGAGAACACTTCTTTCACTGAACAAGAACGTGAGCAGCTCGTGCCAGACCCAGCACAACTGCGGGCTCCGCTCTGCCCTTCAAAGCCCACTGCTGGAGATGAAGGAGCTATTCCAATGCTCTCCTCAGCCTCCAGGCTTGTAAACCAATGTAACTATTAGTCGCAGGTGCAACAGGAAATACTGAATGGCTACTTCCTTGCTGCCTCCTCACTTCAATTTTGCATCCATATAAAAAAATGTGAGCCTTACAGATTTGTAAATGTCTTTGTTGAGAAATCAATCAAATTCAAACTTTTCTCCCTTTTTTTGGTTCTTACTTAACCCCTTCAGGAGTAGCACAATCAAAAAAAATCGGCAAGTGTGTTACGGGAAGATATACCACCATTCCGTATCTACGCTTGGGATGCTGATGGTTCTCCCAGACACGGTGTAACTGACTCCAACACAAAGCAGCACGTTTCTACTCACTGGTTTCTTTAACTTCTTCCGGAAATAGTCATATTTCTGTTTGAACTCCCTGGAGTACGGAACTGCCTATCAGAGAGAGAATCACAAATACAGATTATTCCACTATTTACCAGTTTGATATTCCAACATTATTTAAACAAAAAACAAATTTAAAGACGTGCTATCTACGTACGCTTGCCATCGGTCATCCAATAAAACCCACCATGCATGAAGTACAGCAGCCAAAATTTTCCCATTTCTCAGTAACAGGAGTTAAAAAGTGTGAAAACTTTTGACCCAGTTTTTCTGTTTATCAACTAGTTACTCATATTTTTTCTTCTTTTAGGAATAGAAAAGAGGAAAAATAATTTTTAACACAGACAAAAAATTTGGAATGTATTTCTGCCATTCACGTATCTCGTTAGGAAATAACGAGCATCCCATACGATAGGCAATTTTAAAAATGACTGATGTTACCACAGAATATGGATCTGCACCGCTGAAAGTTCTAAGCACTGTCAGGTGCTACTCAAAAGACAAGAAATTAAAAGAAATTTGAAAACGAACCTAAGAACAAGTTCAGGGGCTCCAGTAAAGCCACGACGTTAACAACACACCCCGTTTGCCCTCCAAGCAGTGCAGGACACTGTGCACCTGCCCAGCAGTTACTTAGGCAGGGGAATGTCCATGGCTGAAAATTGTCTTTTCAGGCCAATATGAATGAATCTAATTCTTAGTAGTTACCAAACTATCATCAAACTGTATCAAAGCTATTTTGTAAATTACTTATAATGAAAATAAACACCTTCATAATGCTTTCAGATTCTGGATTAAAGACATCTCCTAAACAAATTAACTATCTTTTGAACCAAGTCCAAGTCACCGTGTAATATTTATCTGAATACTCACTCCATGCAGCCGCATAACAGACCAATTTCAGAAGTTTGGGAAAAAAAAAAAAAAAAATTTAAAAAAAAGGCCCAGTGAAGGCCGGTAGCACGACACCGATCAGCAGAGCTGGACAGGGGTTTCTGGCACATGTAAGCGCCCCTTAGCAAGTGCCAGAGGCCTCTGAGATATTCACGTGGATTTCCAGGTGCCCAAAAGGCCTCTCAGGGCGATTCCGGGCGCGCACACATCAAGGTTCAGCAAGGTCCTCACAAGCTCTGTCCTTCGGAGTTTAGAAAGGCCTTTCTGCTTTAACACCGCGCTTCCCGTTCCTGCCAGCTCCGTACAGCGAGAAGGGTGTGACGCGAAGCTAGACGATGCTCGCTGGCCACGCCAGTGGGACGACGGTGCCCTGGTCTGCCGCTCGCTTGCCTTCACCAGAGTCCTCTGCTTCAGCGCCAGGCAGGGAGGGCGCAGCAAGCCCCCGGGGGGCCGAGCCTGCTCGGGCTCCCAGAGCACTGCTGGCGAGCTCTGAAGCGCTCCAGCCGCCGCGAGAGCACAGCTAGAGCCGCCCGCGCTCCCATCGCCAGGCCTACGGCTGCCACCTACCTCGTCCGGCCACAAAACAAAGTTGTTAATTAGACTAATGGACAGGAGGAGGCTGGAGAAGCGACTACGGCAGGGGGGGGG